>ML812233.1:71511-91756 GCA_009831015.1 Picea engelmannii
GGGGGGGGGTCCGGAATGACTGATAAACGGCGCGCTAAGATCTGCGGCCAGGAAGAGGGCACGTAGATCAACGGCCCTAATTAGATTTTGGACCCCCCCTGATGATCTGCTTTTAACCGAGGGGGGGGGTCTGGAATGGTTTTTCCCCTCGGGCGGGCCCCTTGTCATACATGGTATCAGCGTATTGGTCCCGAAGTCCCATCACCATCTGCTATCTGATAGCTCCCATCACTCTTGGATGTCATCTTCCACTTGTTCCACTTTCTCCCAAGTTATGTCACATCCCATAACTGTTGTCAGTCCCCTACCCCTTTTCACTCATGATCAACCCCTTATTGTGACTTTCACCTCCAATCCCTAACAGCCACGTCACCCATCCGTATGTTTTGGGCCACCGTCACCTGCCATCTCACCCCCAAGTGGCCCTTTGTCCATTTATTACTGGATAACATACCCGTTATCCTGTTGACATGTCTCCCGCGTCCAACCGACCCCAGTTTTAAATAAAATTACCTTTCTCCTCCATTTTCGTTGTTCACTTATTGAACCAGAAAATCTCATAGCCATCTCCTTCGTTACATCCCGTCGCCTTCATCCACAGTCATTCGGCCCCACTAAATTCCTGTTTATTGCAGGTACTGTTGCAGAGATGGCGCCAAAGCCAAGACAAGCAGAAGGAGAGGAGAATCCTTTTCTCCCGCCTCCTGTCGACCTAGACAAAATCCCTTTGGTCGACAAAGATAGATTGATCGCTGATACCAAGTGTGATTTCAATTTTTCAGACCTCCATTCATGGCTCAGGGAGGTTTTCCTGGACCAGAGCGATGAAATTGGACTCTGGGAGTCCAATTTTCCCCTTTACCATTTTCCCTCGATACACCATTTTCCCGAATTCGCACTGAAATGCCAAGCTCACTACATCCTCGAATAGAAAGTTGTCATATCCTAATCGGGAGACACCCTGTTCCTCATCACTCCCGAAGACATAGACCAGATGATGCAAATTCCCCGTGCTGAATCTGCGTCTCCTTTCAACCTAGAAATCCTCACTGAGTTATATCAAAAGATGACTTTTCCCTAGAGAGCTCAGATATTCAAGTTTTTCCTTCCCACCTCCGGTCAACTCCCTTCCACAAATACCCCTTACCCGTCATCCATGTTCTCCACCAAGGGAAACCAATTCATTTCCTCCCTTTGTGCCCTGCTAGGTTACTATTCTGACCAATGGGTAGATGAGCCCATTCTGGGTTTTCTATCCATTTTCTCCAATGATGAAAAACCCACAACACGGTTTGATTACAACACCTTCTTGGCCGACAATATTCACGAATAGTTCGTGAATTTTGGCACGGAAGGCATGTTCAGATACTCGTCTATATTGGCATACATGTTTGTTTACTTTCAAGCAGATAAATTTAGTTTCTCCATGCAGAAAATGGACGCAGATGGAAGGCCTCAGCCAGTCACAGCATGGACCTCTTTGTTGAAGCACAACTCCACAGAGTACAGCTTCAAAGCATTCATTGACCTGTTCTACCACCATGTGGTAAGCATGTTGAGCGGCAGGCCCGAGCCTCAAATAAACGACAACGTCCAGAGATTTTGCATCTCTCGGACAACACCAAGACCGGGGATTGGTATCTATATCAAAACCACACCGAGATCAGAGTATTCGGATGTGAGTTGGCACCCTACAAGATGCCCAAATATTTCTCGGTAAGAATCTTTGCATTAGAATATATTAGACAGGTCATGAATTCAGATGACATTCATTTTGTATCCTTGAAGAAAAAGCAACAGCTTAGAATCAAGGGGCAGATTGGCTCCTTCATCTGCAACAATCATGGCGTCGGGGAAGAAGTTGACCGGATGCTGAGAGAGATGAAGTTTTTCTTAAGCTTCCCATGGCACTATGATCCTCATGGGATCATCTCAGAAATGCGGGTGAAGAAAAAAAATATCCTGTACGTTCACGAAGCTAAGCCCGAGATTGAGAAATTTGCAAATCATATGGTGTGGGTGCCTGACACCTTGGTTGAAGTGGAACAACAGGTTCCCCCTACCACTGTTCCACCAACTTCCACGCCACAAGTCCCTAAGGAAAAAAGGCCTCGACAAGAATCATCTCCACCTGTCATGGAGGTGTCGTCTGAAGAGTTCCAGTTACATACTAAGAGGCCCAAGACAACCACAATTCCCATCCCTACTGGGGAGAAAGAGGTCCCTCCTACCACAGTGACTAAGTCTGTCATTCCACCTTTTGAGTCGAGCCTGCATAAGGAAATCACCCCATTTGTGCTGAAGAAATTCACAGACTCCCCACTGTATACTCAGTCGGAAAAGATTGGGCCCAAGTTGAGTATTTTCGAGAAGTACGAGTTGATTAAGAAAAAGAATCAGACTCTTACCAGCAACACCTATGCTCAGTTTCGAAAGTAGACATCAACTACACAGCACAGGTTGATGTCTTCATTTGACAAAGAAAAGGGTAGGATGCACATGGCCTTCCTCCAGGCACAGGTACCAGACCCCAAGGTAATCACAGACTACAAGAGGGCCACCTTCGAATTCCAGACGAAGGATGTACACCCAACAGATCAGATGGATCTGCACAAACAGACAGGAGAAATGGTATTTAGCACATTGGCGGATGCTTCTTCTTCAGCGAAAAAACTGCAGGTGTCACTCAACAGCGCTCAAACGCAGCTCAAGATGGAGAAGATTTCATCCTTTGCAAAAGATAACAGAATTAAAACTTTGGAGGAGTTGGTCCTCAAGATCGGCTATGATCCCTCGAACGTCAAAGTTGCAGAAGAGATGATAAAGAAGAAGAATGCAGATATCGCCTCCTTGAGGAAACAGTTGAAGCTTCCTCCTACAGAAGACTCGCAGGCAAAGGAGATAGCAGAGAAAGAAGGCGAGAAAGACGAAATGCTCAAACTGCTTATGGAGCAGAATGCACAACTCAAAGAAATGGAAGTAGAGATGGAGAGATTATTAAAAGAGAAGGAACATATGAAGCCAATGGAAGTCATTCCATTGAGTGCTATTTCGATTTCAGGAGCAAGCACAGCAGCAGTGACAACAATCCCATCTGCAACTCCAGTGACATCACAAGAAGGGACAGTCGACCTCGCCAAATCCATGGAAAAGATGAACCTGCAAGAGACAGAAATCAGCAGGCTTAAGAAGGAAGTGGAGAACCTCCAGGAACTCAAAACTTCCTTCCAAACTAGTCTCTCCAAAGAAAAGCAGGTAACTGAGCATCTCAAGAAGGAACTACAGCAGCTCCAAAAGCAAACAGTGGCAGGGAAGACTTTGGCTGAAGTCAAAGAGAATGTATGGACAGACATCACAAAGTCCATAAATGAAATCTGGCCCATGATCCAAATCATGTTTGAGCAGAACAATTTGGTCCAGAGGAGAAAACAGGCCATTGAAAATATCAGAGTAGAATTAGGAGATAGACCAACTCAGGCAAATGAGATCATCAAATTTTTAAATTCTAAGACTAGAGAAGATTTAGAAGAGTTGAAGATTGAGGACAGAACAGAGACCATCCTTGAGGTCAAAAGAGTTTTGACCAAGAGGGGATTAATGCTTCAACTACAAGAAAAGGTTCAGACCATGGACCTAGGGGTACATAAATTCTTCAACAAGATCGAGGCTCTCCAGAAGAAAGGTCTCCCCGGTCTGAAGGTTATTAATGATAAACTGATGACACTCCCATATTACAAAAAGAGATTGTCTGAATTGTCAAAGGATAGTTCAAAGTTTGTTGGCATATAAGGGAGCATCACCGACAAAGCATTCCTGGATGCTCTTCAGTTGGACATCAGTATCCAACACAAGATTCGATACATATTCCTCACTAAGCCCACCTTCGCCAATTATACGGAAATGGACGAAGTGTATCGAAAACTGCTCAAAGTCACTGTGCCTAGTCATATCAGATGGGAGGAACTTTGCGATCTGCTCGATTAGCAGATGAGTTGTCCAAGTCCAGTCACCTGTCCAGTCATATGAGGTTGTGCAAAGGCTTCATCAACGGTCTACACAGAATTTCCGCGTGCAATTGCACCAAGTCATCAAGCAGTTTGATTAGTTAAATTAGTTAGGCTAAAAATAGAATGAGCACGTCCTGATCAGTTATGACAGGAACGTTTGTAATTTGAATTACAAATACTTCATCTTTCGAAGTATTGGGGGTTGTTGATCTTTACACCCTGACGCTATCAGACTGTAACAATTCTTGAGGATATCTGCCATTAATAAAAAGGAGGCACTTTTACAGGATTCTTGTGTTTATTCACTGGTGATGTTATTCTCTAAGTTGAATGTTATTCTTGCTTTGTGATCATATTGTTTTCTGAAACTAATCTTTAAGAGTAACGTATGTTGCAGGATTTATCTTGGATACCATGTTTCCGACTTTAAAGATTTTAATGTTTATCTTCTGATGTTTTGAATTAAGAAATTCTTAACTGCTTCTTTGTTGAATTTATTTTTCTCATCATTTCTTCTGTCCATCATTTAAGCTACTAAATGATCCAGTGAGTATATTATCTCTCCCTATGAAAGTATTCTTTATATTTTCTTGTTGTATTTCATATTTAATTAAATACAGACCCCATATCCCAATGGAAGTGTATACTATCTCAACCAATTCAAAAAACACTTTGACAATGAAACCTACCTATTTCTTTACCTAGCCTAACATCTAAAATTATAAATAAAGCTAAATCATATAGAGAGATCCCTCTCTGAAGCTGGAAGGGCTAGATACCAGCTTTAAAAGTGGTTGGATAAAGTTACCTTTGTAGATTTCTTCTGTTTCAACCTCTAGGAAATTTACCAAGTGCTAACATAATGGCGACTCCACTAGGGACGAACTAAAAATTGATAATTTCATGTTTCCTTTCCCCTAAAAAGAACGCTCAAATTTGAAAAGAAAATAATGTTTAGAGGTTGACCAAACTTTGTACATATTATTTTCAGACTCACAAAATTAAAATATATATATATATATATATATATATATAACCAAAAAGAGTTATGGCTCCCAAGAAAGTTCATACTCGATCTCATCCAAACCCAGAACCCGTTATAGTGATAGATAACCCCGAACGGTTGCTCAGGCAAAAGACCTTAGCTATTGGTTCAGTGAGTCATATTCCCCTTCATAAATCTCCTTCCTTTTCCGAGAAGCATGTTGCCTCTCAAAACTCTGAGCTTGAAACTTTTCCACAACGAAGCCTGGTTATCACATGGTCCGACAGTTTTGTGACTAAAACCATCTTTGACCCAACTACGTTGCAACCCCGAACCCCCGAAGTTCAGTCTCCCACGACTAAACCTCAAATCACTCCCTCAGCACTATCCAGTCCCTCCTCGTCCTCGTCTTCAGCCGCTACCTCGCCAACCATCCAGGTTGTCATCCCACCTCCTCAACCCATCATGGCAGCTCAATATGCTCCTCTGGTGTTGGTTGCACCGTTGCATGCCATGCCCCAAGACTATCAAACTAGACTCCCACAGTTCGACGCAACGGGACCTTTAAACGCCCAACAACATGTTGACAAAATGAATGATTATTTTGACCTGCAAGAAGTTGATGAGGCTGACGTTCAAATGAGATTGTTTGCCCAAAGTTTGACAGGTGACGTCAAAAAATGGTTCAAAGCTTTACCTGCCCCCTCAATTCCTGACCTTGTCACTTTTCAAAGGATTTTTCTCGACAGATGGGAGGTAAAGAAAAACCCTCTTCAAATACTATCAGAATATGAGAATATAAGAAGAAATCAAGGTGAGATGGTACAAGATTACTGCACCCATTTTAACAACCTGTACAATGCAATCCCAACTGAAATCAAACCTCCACAAGGTCTGGCATTGATTAAATTCCCTAATGGATTTGATGCTGACATGTCATACCAACTAAGAGAAAGAAAATCTTCCACCCTGGAGAACATGCAGAAAAGTGCTATAAGTGTGGAGGCCAATCTATTGGCAAAAAGGGCACGACAGAGGTCAGAAAGGAGATTCACTATTAAAGAAGAACCTTCCACGTCAAACACAGATTCCAAATTGGATTCTTTGGCCAGAACAATGGAACTAATGCTGGAAAGATTGATTGTGTCAGACAGAAATCCTCCAAGAGAGAATGCACCTGTTCCTCAGGTTCGGAACCCCAACTTTAGGAGAAACCCTCCTCAAATCAAACAGAGAGATCCTAGGGATCAAAGAGAGCAGAGGGGCCCAGATCAGCAGATTAGACCTCCCCTGCAAGAAAACTATGTTGATGAAGGGGGGGAAGTGATTGAGGAATTGGAGGACACTCACATCAATGTCATGGGCATTCACGACAATGAAGCTATCTTCCTTACCCAAGAATATAAGGAACTTTTTCTTCTAAATCAAACGAAAGTATGTGAAGAAGTTGAAGACGCAGAACAACAGAGTTTGAAAATGTTATTTTGGAGGTACATCGTCAGTACAATCTGCGGAGTAAGAAGACAGAAGGGAATTCCCCGAAAAAGATGACTGAAACACAGAAGGTAGTCGAGACCAAGAAGACCCCTGAGCCATCTACTGAGAAGACTCCTGAAGAGACCACTGCTGAGAACATTCCTGAGAAGAGTAAAGCCGACGCTCCCGTGAAGAAAAATATCACCATTCTAAAAAGGCCATCACAGCCCGAGGTTTCACCTATTAATCCACCGAGTACTTCTGAGCAGAAGAATTTTGTGGACAAACCAGAAATGATGAGCCAAGGCAGAGCTCCTACACCCTTTAGTCTGAGGGGGAATTTTCCAAAATAAAAATTCCCATCCCACTTACAGAGTTGATGAACAGAGGCGGTTATCATTCACAGGTGATTAAAGCATTGGCCATTGAACCTGACATAGGCATGAAGGCCTTAACCATTGGATCAGCAAGTCATTCAGACACTATGAACCTTATTGATGATCGACCCGAGCTTCTTTTCGGACCTGAAGTAGATGGTCGATATGATACTAGTGAGGTCGCTCCTTTTTACATCAGTCTGAACATACATGACTTGATCTTGCATAACGCTATGCTAGATTCGGGTGCCTCCCACAATCTGATGCCTAAAGCAGTAATGGAAAAGCTGGGACTGGAGGTCACCAGACCATACAAGGATTTACACTCATTCGACTCCAACAAAGTTAAATGTATTGGTTTGATCAAGGACCTATGCATCACCTTAGTTCATATTCCTGCGAAGAGCATGGTAATGGATGTGGTGGTTGCAGACATCCCGCCGAAGTATGGAATGTTGCTATCACGGTCTTGGGGGGCTAATTTGAAAGGAACCTTGCAACTGGATATGTCTTACGCCACTATCCCAGTGTTTGGGCAACAGAGGAGGCTATACAGAGAAACGTTGATGAAGTACATGGTCAGTAGCCAAGAAAAACCGCACAATTATCCCCTTTACTCTGCGCATTCTGATTTATATCCGTTCATCTTGTACAATGATGGTGATACGGAAGAGTAAGATACTCAGCTGATGGAAGACACATCTAGTAAATATGAAAGCCAAGAAAGCATTGAGGTAGCAAAGATGAAAAATGTGATAACTGAAGAGTTACCCGTTGATTTCTGGAGCATGGATTTTGATGGAGTTGTGATTAAAGAAGGAGCAGGAGTTGGAGTCTGGCAGCATAATCACAGAAACAGGTATTTAGAAAACCATTCCTACAAATTAAATTTCCAGTGCACTAACAATGTTGCCGAGTATGAAGCCTTGATGCTCGGTCTGAAACTTTTGAAAAAGGTTGGTGCTAAACAGATTATGGTAAGAGGTGATTCTGAATTGATAATTAAGCAGATCAAAGGTGAGTATGCTGCTAAACACCCACGTCTTAGAGATTATAGGAATGTTGTTCTTGATGCATTGAGGTGTTTTACTGAAGTCGACTTATAGGTAATGCCGAGGGGACAGAATAATCTGGCCGACGGATTGGCTACGTCAGCAGCCACCTGTAAGATTACTTTCCACCCGAATCGCCCATATACTGTTGAGGTGAAATGTAGACCAACCATTCCTGACAATATCAGGTACTGGCAATTGTTCGGTAATGACGATCAAATTGAAGACTTTCTGCAATGCAAAAATTATTTTGAATGTACAAATATAGATTTAGAGAGCGAAGATGAAAATGTAAATAGTTCTGATTTTGAAATTGATAGTGTAAATACTGTAGATTATGGAGAATCAGGTGATGCGATTTGGATGCTGACGTTTTACAGTTGAAAAGCAATGTTTTACCTAGAGGCCTAGTTCCTTTAGAAGACTTGTTAGATTCTAACGACATATCCAAAAAACCAAAAATCGAAGCCCATGGACAAGATGTAGAAGATTGTAATATAGGGACTGAAGAGAAACCTAGGATGGTCAAACTGTCTAAATCATTACCCCCAGAGTAAAAACTCAAATACATTGAGTTGTTCAAATAATTTTCGGATGCTTTTGCCTAGAGCTATGAAGATTTGAAAGCCTATGATACCAGCATCATACAACACATGATTCCAATAAAAGAAGACCAAAAACCATTTAGGCAGAAACTTAGGAGGATAAATCCCAAGTTTCTCCCTCTGATAGAAAAGGAAATCAAGAAAATGTACGATGCCAAGATCATAGTTCCATTACGTTTTTCCAAGTGGGTCTCTAATCTGGTCCCTACACGTAAGAAAATCGGGGAAATCAGACTCTGCATAGATTTTCGAAATCTGAATAAAGTCTCCCTGAAGGATAATTACCCCTTACCGAAAATGGACCACATCCTGCAAAGGGTGGTCATGTCCAGTCGAATTTCTCTGCTGGATGGTTTCTCGGGTTACAATCAGGTCTTAGTTCACCCGGATGACCAAGACAAGACCGCTTTCACCACACCATGGGGCACTTTCATGTATGTAAAAATGCCTTTCGGTCTGATGAACGCAGGAGCCACATTCCAGAGGGCGATGGATATCGCCTTCGTGGAAGAATCAGGTAAGTTTATTGTCGTCTATTTAGATGATGTGACTGTGTTTTCCCAATCTGATGACAAACACCTACGGCACCTCAGACAAGTTTTCGAGAAGTGTAGGAGGTTTGGGATTTCTTTAAATCCTAAGAAGTGCCTTTTAGGGTTAGAAGAAGGAAAACTTCTAGGACACATCATCTCCAAAGATGGAATCAAAATAGACTCTAGCAGAATTGAGGCCATACAAAATTTAGAACATCCCAGGAACCTCAAAGAACTACAGTCTTTTATCGGAAGAATTAACTTTCTACGAAGATTCATTCCCAATCTCGTAGAACTCCTTAGGAACATTACAAACATGCTTAGAAAGGACGTAAAAATAAAATGGGACTCTGAGTCTAGACAATCTTTCGAACAGGTCAAACGAGCACTCACAGAAGCCCCTGTTTTGATCAGTCCAGATTTTACTAAGGATTTCCATCTCTTTTGTTTCGCCTCTGAACATACTATAGCAGCGGTGTTACTGCAGAAGAACAGTGAAGGGTATGAACAACCCATAGCTTTCTTTAGCAAATCATTAAGGGATGTTTCTCTGAATTGCAAGATAATGGAGAAACAAGCGTTTGCCTTGGTAAAAGCCATAAAAGACTTTAGGGTCTACATTCTCCATTCCCACACCATAGCTTATGTTCCGAACGCGGTAGTAAAGGACATCTTGACACAGGACAATCTGGATGGAAGAAGGGGAAAATGGATTGTTGTAATTTTAGAATACGATATAGAGATTAAGCCCAGTAAACTAATCAAAGGTGAAGGCCTTGCTAAACTCATGGTTGAATCTAACTTTCATGCTCTTGACATTAATTTTCTAGATGTAGCAGATGAACAGGGCGAGATGGCGACTCCAAACGTGAGAGAGGTATTTCTCAACTCTCCATGGTATGCAAACCTTATATTCGCTTTACAAAATTTACAAGCTCCCCCTGGTTTGACTAAGACTAAAACTAGATTTTTAAAGTTGAAAACTTTGAAATTCTGTATTCTAAAAGGAAATTTGTATTGGAAATATCCTGCAGGCATTTTGTTAAATTGTTTACTGAAAGATGAAGCTGATAAAGTGTTGCAAGAGTTTCATGCAGGAGAATGTGGTGGCCATTTGAACTGGAAGGTCACAGCCAACAAAATACTCAGAGCTGGATTCTACTGGCCCACCCTGTTTGTCGATGTGCATCAGAAGGTAACAACATGTCACCAGTGTCAATTGTTTGAAGGCAAAAGGAAACTCCTTCCTTTACCTCTGAAACCAATCTCAGTTGAAGCCCCTTTTCAGCAATGGGGGCTCGACTTCATTGGAGAAATACACCCCCCTTCTTCAGGACAACACAGGTGGATTCTCACTACCACCGATTATTTTACCAAATGGATCGAGTTAGTACCAAGCAGGCAAGCAACTGACTTTGTTATTATCAAATTCCTTGAAAACAATATTTTATCTCGTTTTGGTTGTCCTAGAAATATTATAACTGACAATGCAACTACCTTTCGGTCGAAGAAACTCATAGATTTCTGCAACCAGTATCACATTGGTTTGGGGCATTCCACAGCCTGCTACCCTCAGGGAAATGGGCTAGTGGAATCTTCAAACAAAACTTTGGTAAATATCATCAAGAAAACATTGCAGGAAAACAAAAAATCATGGCACAATAAGTTGGTATTTGCTTTATGGGATGACAAACTTACCACCAAAAGGTCAATTGGTATATCACCATACCAGCTAGTCTATGGTACAGAGGCAGTTTTCCCCATTTCTTTGGGAGTCCCTGTCATGAAGTTACTTCAAGAGGTACAAGCTGATCCAAATGACTCACAGAGAAGGATCAACCAGATGATCCAGTTGCAGGAGTCTAGGGAGGATGTTTTCAACAAAACACAGGTCATCCAAGAAAAAATCAAGAAGATCTTTGACAAACGAACCAAGGAGGATGATTTTGAGCTGGGAGATTTGGTGTTGAGATGGGATTCCAGGAATGAGGACAAGGGAAAGCATGGGAAATTTTACAATCTATGGACAGGGCCATACATGATCCAAGATTTCAGGGGAAACAATGCTTTCTTGCTAAACAACGTCGATGGGTCAGATCTACCAGGAGCACCTGTGAATGGCAGAATGCTGAAACATTATGTCCCACCTCAGTAGAAGATTTGAGTGCTCACTCTCCATTGTACATGCTAGTTTAAGTTTCATTTTTCACTTGCATTTTCCGAGTGAGGAACATTAGTCAGTTGGTTGAAGCCCGAAGAGAAGGCCCTAAGCTTCTGACCATTGTTTTTCCAATTTTTGAGAATAAAACCAACGAAGGCTGCTAGGCAGAAATTTTCAGGACTATAGGAACCAGGATTATTGGCACTTCACAGGGAAAGTACCATCCCCAGGTGGAGCCGTTGTTATCACCCCATAAATTATGGGAATCAACTGGTGACTGGGATATTATCTGTCTCTAGTATTTTTGTTGACAAATGATTTTTCATTCTGCAAATAATTTTAGAAAAAGAAAAGAAAAAAGAAAAAAAAGAGGGCATAAAAGAATTAAAAAAAAAAAAGCCCCATGCAATAATAGTAACTTGGCCATACCTTTCAAGCATGGCCAAGTTATTTTTAAATTTGATGTTGATAGGATAGTGAATTATTTGGCTAAACAGTTTAATCTTAGCCAAAGTGTCTAGGTTAGATTAGTGAATAAATCTGGCCAGACTGTCTAATCCTGGTCAGATAGCAGAGTAATTTCTTAACCCAACAGTTTAATCTGGGTTAACTGTCATAGGAAGATAGGTTAGCATGTAGGTTAGTTGCTTCATTGTTTCAATCCAATAAATCCAGCTTGATGTAAAAGGTTGCACCATGTCTCAAAAGCCTAAAAGATAGTTGGCCGAACCCCCTTGGTGATGTCTATTTGAAAGGTCTGAGAAAAACCCATAAAATGATTTTATCCTAAGTTCTCTCAGCACATGTGCTTTTCCGCTCCCCATTTATACCCCCTGTATATTTTGACGGTCTAGATCGCGGCACTCAGATCTATGGCGCATAGAGCATTTTGGACCCCCCCGATCGTTCTGCTTTTAACCCGGGGGGGGGGGGTCCGGAATCGGTGATAAGATTTGCGTAGATCTGGACAGTCGAGGAACGAGTGCGTAAATCCACGGTCCAGATTTGATTCTGGACCCCCCCGTCTATTATTCCTTTAACAGAGGGGGGGGTCCAGAATGAATGATAAATGGCGTGCTAAGATCTGCGGCCAGGAAGAGGGCGCGTAGATCAATGGCCCTAATTGGATTTTGGACCCCTCCTGATGATCTGCTTTTAACCGAGGGGGGGGGGGGTCCGGAATGGTTTTTTCCCTCTGGAGGGCCCCTTGTCATACGTGGTATCAACCTATTGGTCCCGAAGTGCCATCACCATCTGCTATCTGACAGCTCCCGTCACTCATGGACGTTATCTTCCAATTGTTCCACTTGCTCCCGAGTTATGTCACATCCCATAACTGATGTCATTCCCCTACCCCTTTTCACTCATGATCAGCCCCTTATTGCGACTTTCACCTCCAATCCCTAGCAGCCACATCACCCATCCGTATGTTTTGGGCCACCGTCACCTGCCATCTCACCCCCAAGTGGCCCGTTGTCTATTTATTACTGGATAACATACCCATTATCCTGCTGACCTGTCTCCCGCGTCCAACCGACCCCAGTTTTAAATAAAATTACCGTTCTCCTCCATTTTCGTTGTTCACTCGTCGGACCAGAAAATCTCATAGCCAGCTCCTCCCTTACATCCGTCGCCTTTATCCACAGTCATTCGGCCCCACTAACTTCCTGTTTATTGCAGGTACTATTGCGGAGATGGTGCCAAAGCCAAGACAAGCAGAAGGAGAGGAGAATCATTTTCTCCTGCCTCCTGTCGACCTGGACAAAATCCCATTGGTCGACAAAGACAGATTGATCGTTGATACCAAGTGTGATTTCGATTTTTCAGACCTCCAGTCATGGCTCAGGGAGGTTTTCCTGGACCAGAGCGATGAAATTGGACTCTGGGAGTCCAATTTGCCCCTTTACCTTTTTCCCCAGATACACCATTTTCCCGAATTCGCACTTAAATGCCAAGCTCACTACATCCCTGAACAAAGAGTCATCATATCCTCATTTGGAGACACCATGTTCCTCATCACTCCCGAAGACATAGACCAGATGATGCAAATTCCCTGTGCCGAATCTGCGTCTCCTTTCAACCTAGAAATCCTCACTGAGTTATATCAGAAGATGAATTTTCCCCAGAGAGCTCAGATATTTGAGTTTTTCCTTCCCACCTCCACTCAACTCCCTTCCACAAATCCCCCTTACCCATCATCCATGTTCTCCACCAAGGGAAACAAGTCATTTCCTCCCTTTGTGCCCTGCTAGGTTACTATTCTGACCAATGGGTAGATGAGCCCATTGTGGGTTTTCTATCCATTTTCTCCAATGATGAAAAAGCCACAACATAGTTTGATTACAGCACCTTCTTGGCCGACAATATTCACGAACAGTTCGTGAATTTTGGCACGGAAGGCATGTTCAGATACTCATCTATATTGGCATACATGTTTGTTTACTTTCAAGCAAATAAATTTAGTTTCTCCATGCAAAAAATGGACGCAGATGGAAGGCCTCAGCCAGTCACAGCATGGACCTCTTTGCTGAAGCACAACTCCACAGAGTACAACTTCAAAGCATTCATTGACCTATTCTACCACCCTGTGGTAAGCATGTTGAGCGGCAGGCCCGAGGTTCTTTGGTGCAGGTTGATTGGTACAAGTTTACAGTAGTATATCTCACAGTGATAGTGTGACAGTGGTTCCATCATTCTACTTATATTTCAGGGCATTTGGACGGGGAAAGGATAGTTGTTTGTAGCCACCTTTCGGTTTTAGACAGAGAACATAGGTGGTGTAGCCTCCTTCTGGTTGTAGCCAGAGAATTGGTGAGTTGGAGCTTCCCTCAAGTTGTAGCTTGAGAAACTAGGTGGTTGTAGCCACCTTCCGGTTGTAGCTAGAGAACATAGGGGGTTGTAGCCTCCGTCCAGTTGTAGCTAGAGAATTGGAAGTTGGTGCTTCCTTGAATGTAATTCTTGACATATAAGAAAAGAATTTTGTGGTTTTCTCCCGCATTGGATTTCCATGTAAATATTGGTGTATTGTGCATTATGTGGATGTGTTTGTTATTGTTTATTATGCACCAATGAATGTTAATGATTATGATACAGTAATATATTGATGATGAACAAATGAACATGGTTGAATAAGTAAAATAATATACTTTGTGGTTTAAAGGATAAATAATTGGTATAATTGTTCATTATTGATTCACTGCCCCCCTCTCAGTAATCCAACATAGGGTACCTACAGAATAACCCCTGCAAATAACCTATGTGGTTACCTATGTCAGGCAACTAAATCCACCATGATATAACCAGTGTGCAGGCAAACAATCGTAAGTTGGGTTGTTGGCACAGGGGCATACCCAGGGTTCAACACTTCAACAACATACCAACAAAACCCTAACTATCGGGCCTTTCAATAACACCTGCGAAGCAGATGAAGTCTCACCCGAGGTAGAGGCAGAAGGGGTTGCAGGACTCAAGTGTCTACAACCTAGATGGGACACAGATCTGTGATTACAACACTTAACAGAGCACTTATCTAGTCAATATTCATCAATTCATAAATCCCATTCACATCACAACTTAAACCCTAAATACAGAACAACATAGTAACAACCTAGATCAAGTACTTTTCAATCAGTTAGCACATAACATTAACTCAGATCTAGCATTCATTTACCATTAATAGAGCACTAAGCATCCATACATCTATCTAACATATATAAAGACTAGTGCACTAAGGAGATAAACACATAAGCAACATGAACATCATTTCACAAAGCATATCAACACAGGATATATGTGGTTCACCCCAGTGTGGGGCTACGTCCACCAACTCTTCTTCTTCTTTATTAGTCTCTTTCAATATTCTTACATGCACCAAGCCACAGAGCCAACTCCACAAAGGATAGGAGATCTGTGTGCACCTCGCCAGATCCTCCTTCCACAAATTAGGCCAGGGCACAAAGACTTACACAGTCTGTCTGCACAAATCACTTACAACACACTTGCACTTAGCTCTGCAAGCCATAACACATTCGTGCACAAAGCTAATTAGTCATGCACTAAGTTGATCAATGACTAGTAACTACTTCTTACATCGATTAGCTACTTATTTATACATTACAAAAAAATCCTAAGCATGGGTAAACCCATGGGCCAACATCCCATGCCCATTACATAAACCCTAAAATCCCAAAAACCCACAAAATGGGCAAGATCCCCCGATCTCTGCTTCGCCTGCGTGCTCCGTCTTCACCCAGCATGTCGAAGTCTCAAAAATGGTCAAGAATGACCAATGTTCCCTGAAAACTTGGTCGAGGTCCAACATGCCCCCAACGCTCACCTATGACTCATCCCAAGTCACTCTGATCTGGGTAACACTGCTTTGAAGGCATCGATCTTAGATTGAATTTCCTAAACTTGCTACTTTGCCAGAGCCTCCTACTCGATGACCTCTTAAATTACTTGCTCGATGACAGGACCTTCTAGGTGATGTTTGACTATTGTAACTACTTGTTCCAACTATGAGCCCTTGTTATTGGATAAATCGGTAAATGTAGACATAAATTGATCTCCCTAGATCCACCTAGATCTAGAACAAAATAAGACAGGACGTGACACTTTCCCTAAGTTACAATCATTGATCTTACTACCAAAGAATGAATTGATGACTTACCTTTGAGATCGCTTCCTTATATATTTGTTATTCCTGCTTAACTCTGGTGCTCTTGAGAAATCATATCTGCAATGAAACAAACCAACCAAAGTGAAAGCAACAATAATAGATTCAATGACAACCTATGCATTTGATCGAGGAGTCATGCAATAAAATGAGAATGATTTTATGGGAAAGAAACATGCCACTGTATTATATTAAATAATAGGAAGAGAGATTACAACCGGATGCCTTGATGTCATAAGGTTCCTTCCAATGATTCCTTGCTTCCCACACACTTCTTTCTCCAAGGATTCTAAGGCCATGGATCTGATAGCTACTCACAATCTATCTTGACAAAGCAAAGCTCAAATCCAATCTAACCAAGCTAACAAGCTCAAGGAATTTCCAACCCAATTAAGCTAAGCTCAAGCTCAATCCAAATAACTTTCTCCATGAGAGCTCCTCTCCTTTTATAAGTTGAAGAGGATAAGTTGAGGAGGTTAATATGATCCCACTAAATCATGAAAACAAGTAAGATCCAAACCGTACGGAGGCCAACTCACTATAGAAGCTTCTCCTTCTAGAAGCATCGAGAAGATGCTCGTTTTTCCCACGTACGAAGGTCGTCGCACCCTAGATATAGAGAAACCTGCAGAAACTCCATAGCCTAGCTATAGTGCAGCCTACAGAAATCAAGCATTTTTTCACCCTGTGTATAGAGCAGCCTGCGGAAATCCTTCTTAATAGCGTTTTTACAAAGGAAAATGCAACTTCTTCTCTCAGGGAAAGTTATTCTCCCTTCTTTCTTCAGGAATTCAGGCCACTAACCCATCTGAAGGCAACAGATAGGTTTACATAATTAATGGTCATAGGGATGATGAAAATAATGTGTAACATAGATCCCCCCAAAGTATGAAGTTAGAACAGAGTGATAGCTGAAATACTTTGTCGAGTGTGTGTAGGGAACAAGGAACACGTCGGTCGGAAACCTGCCAAAAAACAAGGAAATACAGTACAATAATATATCATCACTGAGGTAGATATTCCCATACTCATAATACAAATGACTCAAAGCATAAATGTCAACATATGAAGATCCATGTCAAGTAAGACAGGTCATGGCCACCAAAAATACACTGTGGATTCATGCCAATATGACTCAAATCTGAACATAGCCACCAAAAATACATTGTGGATCTATGTGTTAAAGACTCAAATTTGAACATAGCCACGAGACATACAATGTGGATCTATGCAACAATATAAACTGAATATACTCCAATGCAACCTGAATCTGTGAGAAAAGATTCAGGGTCTTCATCTCCACCACTCTATAGTATGAATCTAACCATGTGAATATGTGTGCTGAAGTCGAACATGGTAGAAACCACTTGATTGTTGGTCAATGATGAGAACCGTTAACAAGTGTGAGGGAAATCACCATTAATGTCAATGACTCCCAAGGTACTCTAGTACAATCCAACGAATGTGAATTAATGAGATGAAGTTGAACACTCGATGGAATCTCTCAATCAAGGGTCAATAATGAAAACCCATTGTCGAAAGCGAGGAAACCTGCCATTAAGGCATCCAAGTTCCAAGGTACCAATTAGTTTCTAAGTCTAATTCCTGGATAATGAGTTGAAGTCGACAAGAAAAGACTCATCATGGGAGGGCCTTAATGTATCCCCCATCAATGACACAAAACAGGTAACAATATTTGAAGTAGATCAGAGTAATAAGCGATTCAACACTGACTCGGGGATGGTCGATGCAATAGAAGGCTCAAGGACTGCAGAAATGGACGACGCAATAGAAGGATTTCTGGGTTGAACTTCTCTTTTGAACATATTGATGACACGGCAATTGTCTTGGAAACACTGACTCAACAACAGGGATCACAGACCAATTTGTAATCTTATAAAGGAGTATGATCAAGATACAAGTGGATTTTCCAACCTAGACACAAAGCGAGTGAAAGGGTGTCATGTTTAAAAGTGACTCTTCTATAGAATACAGGTTTAGACACATTTCTTTCCAAAATTTTCCCCTACCATTTCTGGCGAGTACCTCTTTATTTTTACACAAGCTTGAGGAGGATAACATATGCTTGTAATGTAAGCTCATCCTTCAGATGAGTCCCTCAGTGTATGTTTAAATAACCCTAGGAAGGAGTGGTTCGGTCCCATATGGGTCTTTCGATGTTTTTTTTACGAGTCCAAGGAAAGAAAACTCAAGGGTTTTTCATGTTTAGAGAGTTTGAAAAACACTTAAAGAAAACTCCAAAATGTCTTTTTTCGTAAAGTAGTCTGAAGAGACCGAAAAAGAGATAAACTATCGCTTCAACAGGCATGATTTCTAATACTTTAACAAGTGTGAAAAGAACAAGATCGCTCTACAATCTTTTCATGTTTAGAGAGTCTGAAAAGAGCTTAAAGGGAACTCCAGGGGGTTCCTTTTTCGTATAACCTTTACGAGTCCAAAAAAGTGATAAAAGTATACTCAGTTAATTTCTCACGTATTTACGAGCACGAGAAAGAACAAAGACTAAGCTCGGTAATTTATTCTCATGTATTTATGAGCATTATAAAGAACAAAGACGAAGCTCGGGATTGTTTTCATTTTTACGCAAGCTTTAAAAACAAAACAAAACTATGCTTGCGATAGATTTTATTTTTTCACAAGATTAAAACTAAACAAAACTATGCTTGGACCTAGTTTCATTTTTACTCAAGTTTGAACCAGAGGAAACTATGCTTGGTCCTGGTTTCATTTTTACACAAGCTTGAACTAGAGGAAACTATGCTTGAGGTAGGTGGTTTCATTTTTACACAATCTTGAACCATAGAAAACTATGCTTGGACTTCCCAACACATGACACAGGGATGGTCGGTACTTAGGCCCAAGCTTAAGAAGCTAGCGGCTTTGCCTTCAGCATGAATTCCAGAGGCTGAAAGCATTGCCCCACAAGCTTCGATTTGTCCAATGACATAGGAGGATGAAAAGAAGCTTCAAATACTAGACAAAGGACTTGACTCAAACAGAGAGGGGGAAGTTGTTTCATTTTTTAATGAGCTTGACACAGGATAAGAACTATGCTCAAGAATCCAGGTTCAATCCCTAGACCTCTATTTCATTTTTTAACGATCTTGAAACAGAAACAGGAACTATGCTCATAATATTTGTTTCATTTTTTAACGAGGTTGTTACAGAGACGTGAAAACTATCCTCAGTTGGTTTCATTTTTTAACGAGCTTGAAATTGGAAAACCATGCTCAAGGATGGTTTCATTTTTTAATGAGCTTGAAATCAGAAAACCATGCTCATAGACTCTCTTCTTGATCATGGCTTCTAAGAGTACAGTGCTCTAGAAGTACACCATGTCAAGGGACAAAAATCGGTCATGGCCTCCAAGAGATCTTCACTCGACAGAAGAAACACACTCTGGAGGGAACACATGTCGAGGGTCGCGATAGGGGTAAAGAGATCAGGCTCCAATAGCCCTACCGAAGAGATCACCATGTCAACTACTGGATCTAAGTCATAAGATAATGATCTTACAATGAGAGGCTCATCTGCATCAACAATTGAAGGCATGGGAGACAATGCCACATAATTGACCTGTGGCAGGGGTGATACCATCTGCATATAAGAACCGTTTATGGATTTCATTGAGTTGATGGTCAAGTCAAGGCCAACAAATGAAAGTTGATCAATAGTCACCATTCTTCCATCGTGCGGGAAAGATATCACACGAAAAAGAGTGGACACGATAGCTTTCATGGCATAGACATAATCTCGCCCAAGGAGTAAATTGAAATCCAAGGGGTCTTGGACTACCATGACATCAATAAAGATAGTTTTCCCTCCCAAAGTTACGGGAAACTAAGGAAGGATCCCTAAAGGGTGATTGGTTCTTCTGTTGAAAGCAAATAGAGTCTGGGTAACCGGCACAAGATGAGGATAGCCCAAAGCTTGCCAAGAAAGAGAGGATAAAATACTAACGGATGAACCTTCGGCTATCAGTGTCTGAGGAACGTCCCGACCACAAACTTGTACTGTAATCTTGAAAAGAATGTGAGAGGGAAGATGAGGTTTAGTTAGCACACCCCAATCACAAAGGCTGGCCTCATGACTTGGAGGGGGTTCCACGGGAGAAGGACGAATACCCCTCGACACGGTAGGGTCTGTATCAACAACAAAAATGTGGACAGTATCAGGATTACTCTCTAGCGGGATAGTAGGATCGACTAATAATGACATAAAATCGGCCACTTGGGTTGTTGGACAACTGAGAGGGGGGGGGGGTGAATCAGTTGTTACCGTGCTTAAACAATTATGCTTCTTTTAAAATCTTTGCTGAAACACTAAATGATGATCACAATAATGCAGGGAAAT
>ML812233.1:91806-104849 GCA_009831015.1 Picea engelmannii
GAAACTATGCTTGGTCCTGGTTTCATTTTTACACAAGCTTGAACTAGAGGAAACTATGCTTGAGGTAGGTGGTTTCATTTTTACACAATCTTGAACCATAGAAAACTATGCTTGGACTTCCCAACACATGACACAGGGATGGTTGGTACTTAGGCCCAAGCTTAAGAAGCTAGCAGCTTTGCCTTCAGCATGAATTCTAGAGGATGAAAGCATTGCCCCACAAGCTTCAATTTGTCCAATGACATAGGAGGATGAAAATAAGCTTCAAATACTAGACAAAGAACTTGACTCAAACAGAGAGGAGGAAGTTGTTTCATTTTTTAATGAGCTTGACATAGGATAAGATCTATGCTCAAGAATCCAGGTTCAATCCCTAGACCTCTATTTCATTTTTTAACGAGCTTGAAACAGAAACAGGAACTATGCTCATAAGATTTGTTTCATTTTTTAACGAGGTTGTTACAGAGACGCGAAAACTATCCTCAGTTGGTTTCATTTTTTAACAAGCTTGAAATTGGAAAACCATGCTCAAGGATGGTTTCATTTTTTAATGAGCTTGAAATCAGAAAACCATGCTCATAGACTCTCTTCTTGATCATGGCTTCTAAGAGGATAGTGCTCTATAAGGACACCATGTCAAGGGAAAAAACTCGGTCATGGCCTCCAAGAGATCTTCACTCTACAGAAGAAACACACTCTAGAGGGAACACATGTCGAGGGTCGCGATAGGGGTAAAGAGATCAGGCTCCAATATCCCTACCGAAGAGATCACCATGTCAACTACTAGATCTAAGTCATAATATAATGATCTTACAATGAGAGGCTCATCTGCATCAGCAATTGAAGGCATGGGAGACAATGCCACATAATTGACCTGTAGCAGGGGTGATACCATCTGCATATAAGAACCATTTATGGATTTCATTGAGTTGATGGTCAATTCAATGCCAACAAATGAAATTTGATCAATAGTCACCATTCTTCCATCGTGCGGGAAAGATATCACACAAAAAAGAGTGGACACGATAGCTTTCATGGCATAGACATAATCTCGCCCAAGGAGTAAATCGAAATCCAAGGGGTCTTGGACTACCATGACATCAATAAAGATAGTTTTCCCTCCCAAAGTTATGGGAAACTAAGGAAGGATCCGTAAAGGGTGATTGGTTCTTCTGTTGAAAGAAAACGGAGTCTGGGTAACCGGCACAAGATGAGGATAACCCAAATCTTGCCAAGAAAGAGAGGATAAAATACTAACGGACGAACCTTCGTCTATCAGTGTCTGAGGAACGTCCCGACCACAAACTTGTACTGCAATATTGAAAGGAATGTGAGAGGGAAGACGAGGTTCAGTTAGCACACCCCAATCACAAAGGATGGCCTCATGACTTGGAGGGGGTTCCACAGGAGAAGGAGGAATACCCCCCGACACGGTAGAGTCTGTATCAACAAGAAAAATGTGGGCAGTATCAGGTTTCCTCTCTAGCAGGATAGTAGGATCGACTAATAATGACATAAAATCGACCACTTGGGTTTCGTTCAGAAATTGCCAGAGGAACCACAGTGCTAATGAAAGTTTGTCGTCGACGTTTCGGATCCACAACAGGATCCATCATCAGGACAGAAAAAAAGCCCGAGGAAAAAATTAAGAGAGGAGCCTTAGTTAAATAGTTCCTCCGGCAATTTCTGAACAATATTCTCACCACAGAAACCTAAATGAGCACACTTGGGTTTCATTCTCCGAGGGGAGAATGGGGTCGACGGTTGGAAACGGATCGACCGCTTGGGTTACACTCTCTAATGGGAGAGTGGGATCGATCAAAGAGGGGAGAAGATCGACCACTTGGGTAACACTCTCTAACGAGAGAGTGGAATCGATCAAAGATGGTATCGAATCGAAGACTTTTTCAACTGGTTCAACTAAGGAAGTGACCAGATTGGCGACATGATCAACCGGATTGACCAATGAAAGGACCGGATTGATCATTCCATCAACTATAGGTGGGTCGAGAGTAAGCTTGTGATAAGCATCTAAAAGCTGAGGCTGGGAAACAGTCATGTTTTCCAGTAATTTTGAGGCTTCATCCATATGAGGTAAAAGGTGAGTTAGATGACTCCCCTTGAATAACCTACAAAGAAACTTGACTCTACTTTTCTTCTTCCCAATGGTATTTTGACTAGTCGACGGGAGGTCATCAGCATGTTGTTCAGAGGTTGACGACATGGGTTGGCAAGGTTGTATAGACCATACTTCTATAATCTTGGATAGACCAGGGCAATCTTTAAGAAGATGGCTACCCTTACAAATCATGCAAGGGTACTTGGGCTTACGGGTTGTTTGGGTGATCTGAGTATCATAAACACTCCCAACATGATTATCAGTAACTGGTTGTTTTCCAACATGTCTGGCAGTGGTTGGAAATTTGGACCCTCACTTATTTTTCTTCTTCTTATTCTTCCTTTTCTTCTTCTTTTTATCCATCGAGTTACTAGATTTAGAGTTTTCACTCGGCGAAGAAGATGAAATGGAAGAAGACCTTGCAAGTGAAAAAGGTGAAGAAGATCGTACTAGTTCTGAAGGTGAAGGATCAATGTGAGGTTGATGCTCTTGGGGAAAAGTGTCTACAACAGAAGCACTAGCTGCATTTGGGATTACCTGAGTGGAAAAAAACCATACCGGTAATCCAATTGTGAGACCTAGAAGGCTCAAAGTAGTGATGTGAGGAGAAACAATGTTTCTGTAAGAAGGAAAAACAAAAGGTTCTCCTAGATAAGGGGTTCCTTCATTGGTCGTTCCAAGAACTGACGCCATTAAATAAATATCCAAAATAGAGTCTGCTAGGGAGAACAAACAGCACATGCTAAAAATCTAGGAAGCAAACAAGCAAACAAAACCTTCTCACAATGAGCACACTAGTTGGTGATGAAATCCAACGTCGCAAGAACAATGTAATAAGGGGTTGAGATAGAGAAGGTGGAAAAGTTACGTTGATGACCTGCTTAACGAACTTACACCCTGGTGCAAGCTCCCACACATAATCGTGGGTATACCCTTCAAGGAGCCCGAGTGAGTTTGGCCAATGTCGATTCCAGGTACCGTGAAGACTTTCCCCTCCACAGTCACCTCGTGTAAAGACCCTAAAGAGATAGGCCACTAAGGTTACCAATCACTACAGTGATGCCTAGGGAAACAGTCGATAGTCCGATCCATGCGTAAAGGTAGGGTATCTAGCCTGAAATCAACTTGAAAGGATTCCACTCATCATTGTAGGTATACCTTCAAGCGACCCCCATAATACCTGCAATCTCTACACCAAAAACAACAAAGCAGGTTGAGTAACTCTGCCAGTCTCAATGCGACCTCGTGATTGACCCTTGTGTTAGAAGGGCTTCCCAAGACAAAATGTAATAAGTGTATTTCACCGCTCCCTAACTCAAGATTATGTGTTTGTTTGCATCTTTGGAAAGTTATCTTTCACACCTATTCCAAAGCCCTACAACTAATCTAATGTAGGTTTGCTACCAGAAAATATAAAAATGTCTAATCAATTTTTATAAGCACTTTATTTTAAGGTTGTTGTTACTCAAGAGGAAAATGGCATGGACTAAATGATATTTTGATCGACTTTAAACAATGCAAAAGAAATGAGAATGCAAATATTTCCTTTCGATGAAAGCTATATTACGAGAAGGAGAAAACATTTATCATTCCCAGATGCACAATGTCCCAAAATTTTATTAAACTCATCAATATCAAGAACTTTAAGAAATGCGTAAAAGAGACTGTACACCAATACACGATTCTTGCCCCCCCCCCCAACCCCCCGGCCATGAGGGGGGGGAATTTTTAGGATTCAAGACTAAAAAAGGCCAAAAACTATGCAATTTCGCTACTTCAAATGCAAATATGCCCCCAATCTAATATAAAGCAAAAAATAATATATTTTATTTTAAGATAGCTAAAAGCAATAGCAAATCACTTCCAAACAAAAAAAACCCAAACTAAGTTTCTCTTTTAACACGAATTATTCAGAAAAAGGAAATGTTCTTTCACTAAACAATTATTAAAGAAAAACAATGCATTGTAACAGAAAGACACTCAAAGGAAGAGATCAAATATTTTAAAAACAAACAAAGCAAAAATGAGGCAAAGATGGCTAAAAGCATATTCAAATTTTGTCAAGCAAACTGTAATCAGACCCAACAAATCACCCCAGGACCATATTATAGATCTGGGCAGGGAAAACCACCAAAAATAATTTGTTTCACAATCTTCGTAGTCTGGAAGACTAGCACAGTGCGGAAATCCTTGATCATCGCAGGCCAGATATGGGTAGGGTGTGGAGTTTCCGCACTAATCTAAATAGGTAGGGTGTGGAAATCCTAAGTCACCGCATTGTCCCCCAAAGCAGGGTGCAGAAATCAAACAAAAATGGAAAAATTAAAGAATTAAGAAGGTTTTCTAGTGAAGTTTAATAGTCAGAGAGTCAAGATGGATCTTCCAGTGACTCAGAAAACAAAAACCAAACAATCAAAGCAAGAAAGCAAGACAAACTAGGAAAACAATATGTTCCCCAGTGGATTCCCCAACTTTGTTATTGGATAAATCGGTAAATGTGGACATAAACTAATCTCCCTAGATCCACCTAGATCTAGAACAAAACAAGATAGGACATGACACTTTCCCTAAGTTACAATCATTGATCTTACTACCAAAGAAGGAATTGATGACTTACCTTTGAGATCGCTTCCTTATAGCTTTGTTGTTCTTGCTTCGCTCCGGTGCTCTTGTGAAATCAGATCTGCAATGACACAAACCAACCAAAGTGAAAGAAACAATAATAGATCCAGTGACAAACTATGCATGTGATCAAGGAGTCATGCAATAAAATGAGAATGATTTTATGGGAAAGAAACATGCCATTGTATTATATTAAATAATAGGAAGAGATATTACAACCAGATGCCTTGATGTTGTAAGGTTCCTTCCAACTATTCCTTGCTTCCCACACACTTCTTTCTCCAAGGATTCTGAGACCATGGATCTGATAGCTACTCACAATCTATCTTGACAAAGCAAAGCTCAAAGCCAATCTAACCAAGATAACAAGCTCAAGGAATTTCCAACCCAATCAAGCTAAGCTCAAGCTCAATCCAACTAAATTTCTCCATGAGAGCTCCTCTCCTTTTCTAAGTTGAATAGATAAGTTGAGGAGGTTAGGATGATCCCACTAAATCATGAAAGCGAGTAAGATCCAAACCCTACGCAGACCACCTCACCATAGAATCTTCTCCTTCTAGAAGCATCAAGAAGATGCTCATTTTTTCCACGTACAAAGGCCGTCACACCCTAGATATAGAGCAATCTAAGGAAACTTCGCAGCCTAGCTATAATGCAGCATGCGAAAATCAGGCATTTTCACACCCTGTGTATAGAATAGCCTGCGAAAATCCTTCTTAATAGGGTTTTTACAAAGGAAAATGCAACTTCTTCTCTCAGGGAAAGTTCTTCTCCCTTCTTTCTTCGGGAATTCAGGCAACTGACTCCTCTGAAGACAATAGATAGGTTTACATCATTAATGGTCATAGGGATGACAAAAATAATGTGTAACAGCCCTTTCCCTCGATCTCTTCAAAAAGCGTGCAGGCTTTGTCCTGCATCGGCTGGAGCATTTGTGTCACTTCCATAACTCTTCTCTGGATGGTAAGGACTTGTTGTTGAACTGCGCATTGTTCCTGCGACCTCTTCATTTTCTCAACTGCAGTAAGCAGCTTCATCTTTGCTTGCACTAGGGATGCATGTTGCTTCACCTCCTGGAGTTGTGCTTCCAATTTTCTCATCTCTGGTTCTTCTGTAAGGCACTCATAAGTCTGTGCACTTCGATCGCATAATTTCTTACATTATGAGGCCAACTCTTTGATTCTTTCTACTACACTTCTGGTAGCTTCTTCCCTCTGATCCTGCACTTCTTGTGGGGTGTTAGGTACTGCTTGGATTTCTAATTCTATGATTTGTGCTTGAAGCTTTTGAATGGATTTAGTGAGCTTCCCCACTTGCATCTTAGTTGAGTTTGATTTCTCCTATGCCAAGCCCAACACAGAGCAGAGTTCTCTAGTCACTGCCTCCTTGACCACAGTCTACTCTGCAATCAGCTGGTATTTTTCTTCCTGCATCTTTTCTTTGTTCTCCTCGAACATCGCCCTAATTTCACTTTTCTCTTGTTGCGCAACTCGAAGTTTCTCTAGTACTTCCTCCTTTTCTTGCTTTAAGGCCTATGTGGCCTATTCCTTTTCTTCCTAGGCTCAACGAAGTCGAGCCTCTATGCCATCTACTAATATTCGCAATTGGGTGGGCTCATCCCCCAATTCTTCACTTTCTGATGGGGAAGGTGCAGTAGGCACTGCACGGCTTAACTGGATAGCTTGTTGTATGTCTCTAAGCTCCTTCTCTATTCGGTCATACATCAACTACTATTTTTGCTCCATGTTTCTATAATATGTCTTCTTAAGCATCTTCTACAGTTGTGATGTTGATCTCAATATCGTCCACTGTGAGCACATTCTATGACGACAGCTTATTGGCTCGGGACTTCTTCCGTGTTGAGGGTTTCTGTGGAGAAACCTTCATTTTCTTTGATGTCTCGGCCTCTGTGAGGGGATCCTTTGGTGGTGTCACTTCACCCTTTTATTTCTTGTCTCCTTCTCCTTCTTCTTCCTGGTTTACTTTGTCTCCTCCTCCTCCTACAGGTGAGTTAGGCGCAGTTTCCTCCGATGTGTTTTCCTTCTCCTCACTGTCTATGTCCTACACTTCCAACTTTTTCTTCTTTTTCTTTGTGTTTCTCGGTCCATCATACTCAATTCAAGTGACCAAAGGGCTTCCGATGATTTCGGAGTCGGACAACTTTTCATCTTTGACCGGTACCAGGAATTATGCGGGCCACTCCTTAGTGATATAATCCATGACTTCATCGGTCAATTTATAGTAGGATTGCAGCTCCTCCTTACTTTTATCCCTACACGTTGTGATGTAGATGAAGTGTCGGTCTGTGCGGAACTTTGTTAGTGGCCTGTATTGATGCAAGGTATTTTGTGTCATTTGGGGGAATGATTCAATGGCATGCTTCAACTGTAGGTAGTAGGTATGGAAGACAACATTTAACTGCCACTGCTTTTCCATATTGTTTGTATACCACAAGGTGGAGAACCTTGCGACCAATGGCTCGGATGGTTTGACTTCAGGGAATGTTTCTCCTTCCGGCATCTGCCAAGCAACAAACACAATGAGCACCAGTAACCAACTGAAGTGGAATTCATACCCTTGGTCTTGCGCTTTGTGGCAGTCCTTCTCCAAATCATTGATGAGGTAGCTCGTCCAGTTCATCTACATTCCTTTGACACAATTCCCTGCAAGGTCCACTACGAACCCCGTGACTTGTGTCGGCCGGTTCTTTCTGACGAGCTTGCCAGCGATCAGCTGACAAGCTAGGCGCACTGCGCCATCTTGGATGGAGTCTACCTTGTAGCCTCTCTTCCCCTTCTCCACATCACCATAGGCCTCCTTAATCTGTTGTGCCAAGGAATGATCTGCAGCCTTCCCTGGGTAGAATTTTTGAGGGTTCGGTCCCTGCATGCTCAATTCGGTGATCAGGTGGATCTACGTCAAATTCACAGTCACGCGCCTATCTAACCAGAGATAACCTCCATGGTAGCACGATAGGAAGATTTTAACGCATGCGTTAACCTCCTGATGTCTGTTGAAGTGGGGGATCTTCATCACATTTAAAATCGCCAATCGCGTGATCTCCTTACTCCATGGTTGGGGAGTTATCTTGGGCTTCTTTCCAGTCGTCTTCGTCAGGTACCAATGCAGTGCGAGCATCGCATAGTTCTTTCGGTCTCCAAGGTTGAAATCGTTGATCTTGAGAGTTGGGATCAGTCCCAACTGTGGTCCGACTGCATGTCTCCCCTTCGGGAAGTAAGCAGTGATTAGCGTGTACTCAAAATCACGCAGGACATTGTCACGACTAACCGCACCAGCCAAAGGCGGGATATGGTCGAGCAAGCTCGACCGACGAGATCTTCTTTGCGTTCACCACATCATCGTGGTGCTTGCTCCTTTTCTCAGTCGTGGTTCGACTCGACCGACGTCCAGTCGAGGGGGATGCTTGCAATCCTCCTATCGATGACGCTTGTATGCCTACAGACATGACTCTCTCATTCATAAGGTCTATCAAAATCTCCTTCACAGATTTCTCTAGCGCGCTATGCTCGCCCGACATTCACACTTGTAATAAAACAACTCGGGTAGGTGAACAGACACTCCAGGTAATCGAATCAATGGTGAGGTCTAGACAGCACAACGTGGTATGCAATCACTTCTCTTGTTAGCTCGGATATATCGGTTTGCAAAAAGTGGTCCCAACGCAGCATCCGACGGATTAAATAAGAAATGTCGTAACAGATTTCTCCAACGAGCAAGAATGCCTCAATCAATATGATTCCACCCATTATGGCGCGGTCTCAACAGTCCAAGGGCGATCTTTTCGGAAATAACTGCATTTCTAACCATTCTAGAGCATCATTCTAATGGTCAGGATGCCTCCAACAGTCATATAGCTTTGTCGTGGCGAAGTGCCATTCTGCACGGTTCTACTATTCCGGCGAGGTTCAATTTTTGCAAGCCTTCCTTCTGTGAAGTCCTCTTTGGAACTTCCTGTAGATTTTCTAGCTTTGCTTTCTTCTTACTGATATTTCTTACCTTCTTTCCTGTGATCTGAGTCTTTGAGTTCCTCTTTCCATTATTATTCTTATCTTCTCTTATCGTAGCAACTTCGCATTGTTGAGGGTCTTTCAAAGGGTTCGAAGGTAATACCTCTTCTCTTACTATTTCTGGGGTGGGTGCTCTTCTCTCCGACATGGACAGGTTCTTTAAGCCTTATTGTGCTCTTTCAACTTCGACAGCTAACTCTCTAGTCCTCTATTGCTTTGACTTATCCTCTTGTTCTTGTATCAAGTCCCTTAATTCTTGCTTTTTCTGTTTTGTAGCTTCTTCCTCTGCTTTCCTTTAGATTTGATATTTTTCAATCCAGGTCTTTCCTAACAAAAGTGCAAAAGGGGCATTGTTCTCGACAAACTTAATGACTTCAAATTCTTCTTCGGTCAATGTTCCATGAGAAATCATAGGTACATTAGTAACTCTTCCACATAGGGTTGTCATCTTTCCTTTAAATAATCATATCCCTCCCAATGAAGGAACCATAGCAAGCCTTCCCAAAATTTCCCAAGTGCTTTCTGGCATAATGTTCACATGTGTTTCTTCATCCAATACACAGTCTATGTCGAAGTCTCCTATTCTTGTTTCTATGCACTGCTTCTCTTTTAAGATCTCTGGTAGACTTATGTCTCTGTGATCATTCAGTGTTTCTTTCATCTGTAATAATATAGTCTCTAATTCTTTTTGGTTCTCTAATGTATCCTTAGTCTCTTGACCTTCTTTACAGTTTTCTTGTCCCATGTTCATCTTTTCAACTTTGGCAATCATTCTAGGGAAATCCTCAACTTTGTGACCAATAGATTTACAACAAAGACAAATAGGACCTATACCAGGGCATTCCTTAGCAATATGTCCCAATCTTATGCAATTTTAACACAGTGTTAATCCTCTCTTTCTTTTAAACGATCCCCAACATTTCCTATATTGTGCACTGGGATCACGGTGATGGACCTACAATCTGCAAAAAAAAATTCTAGGTTCCTGCATCCACTTGTTAGTCCAAAAATTCTTTCTATGTATAGGAATAACATATCTTTCACTATCTCTATCAAATTTATTCATATCAACTCTTTCTTCTAGTCGTGCCCTAGTTTTCAGACTAGGACAAAATCTATCAAACATACCTAGATTCATATTTTTGAAGAAAAATTTTTCACTTATCTTACCTTTACCAAAGCACAAAGCTTTAAGATATTATCTCTTTCCTTCAGATCGAGCTTCTCTCTTAACACAGAGCTTCGCAAGTCAAGTAGAATAATGTCGACTACAACAGTAGATCTATGCACAAAGCTTTCTCTTTTCTTCAGTTCCCAGCAATCACAGTTTCAAGTCCCGACAACAGAACCATTTGTTGGCACAGGGGCAGACCCAGGGTTCAACGCACCAACAAAACCCTAACTACCGGCCCTTTCAAAAACACCTGTGAAGCAGATGAAGTCTCACCCGAGGTAGAGGAAGAGAGGGTTGCAGGACTCAAGTGTCTACAACCTAGCTGGGACACAGATCTATGATTACAACACTTAACAAAGCACTCATCTAGTCAATATGCATCAGTTCATAAATCCCATTCACATCGTAGCTTAAACCCTAAACACAGAACAATGCAGTAACAAACTAGATCAAGTACTTTCTAATCAGTTAGCACATATCATTAACTCGGATCTAACATTCATTTACCATTAACAGAGCATTAAGCATCCATACATCTATCTAACATATATAAAGACTAGTGCACTAAGGAGATAAACACATAAGCAACATGAACATCATTGCACAAAGCACATAAACACATGATATATGTGGTTCACCCCAGTGTGGGGCTACGTCCACCAACTCTTCTTCTTCTTTATTAGTCTCTTTCAATATTCTTACATGGACCAAGCCGCAGAGCCAACTCCACAAAGGACAGGAGATCTGCACGCACCTCGCCAGATCCTCCTTCCCCGAATTAGGCTAGGGCACAAAGCCTTACACAGTCTGTCTGCACAAATCACTTACAACACGCTTGCACTTAGCTCTACAAGCCTTAAAACATTTATGCACAAATCCAACCAGCCATGCACTAAGTCGATCAATGACTAGTAACTACTTCTTACATCACTTAGCTACTTATTTATACATTACAAAAAAGGACTAAGCATGGGTAAACCCATGGGCCGACATCCCATACCCATTACATAAACCCTAAAAGCCCAAAAAACCACAAAATGGGCGAGATCCCATGATCTCTACTTCTCATGGGTGCTTCGTCTTTGACCAGCCTGTCGAAGTCTCAAAAATGGTCAGGCACGACCAATGTTCCCTCAAAACTTGGTCGAGGGCCAACACAGGTCCACTATATGGGCAGGGTAACAAAGCCCGAAATCTTGAAAGCACCGCCTCTCACAGAGGTAAAGGTACTAGAAAGACCCCCAAATACGAATAGATTCCTAGAAATATCTTTGACGCTAAGAAGGTATTAGAGGGATATCTCTGCAACCATCTTCGTGCAACCTCGTGCTTAACTCCGGTGTGAGCGAAGTGTCCTGACGACACTAATTACACAATGGATTTCACCACTCCCTGGTCAGACACATACATTTAGTTCAATAGCCTTGGATAAATTTACTCACAAAATCCTATTTCAAGGCCCTATATCCTATGCTTGTTTGTGTACTCAGAAAAATAAAATCGTTTCTAATAAAGTTTAGTTAATTATCGTTACTTTTAATGGCTTTGTTTACTAAAGAGATGTGATCATGAAACTGATGATATTATGACTCAACATATAAAAGAAATGAATATGAACATAGTGCTAAGTCCTAAAAATTCTCAAAATATGATAAGCTTTTCAAATGCAACTCTATAATCTCAATAAGATGCAATTTTTCCACATATGTCAAGATCAATACTAAATAACCAAAAGAGAAAATTCAATAATGCAAATGAGCAATTTTTTTTTTATTTTCGATATAAATAAATGAAAATGCAAGGATTGAATAGCAGCTTGATATATAGACCCTACTGCAAGCAAAGAGAGACAAGCCAAGCGAGATACCAAGAAGCAAATACTCAGACCAAGATGCAAGGACAACCAATGAAAAAGATGATAAGAAAGAAAAATCGCTCGAAAATTCAACAATAAGAAGGTTTCCTATCACTTTGCAAGCACTCAACAGCTAGGACAGAGACCCAAGAAAACTCAGCAACCAACCAAACTCACCTAGGAAACACCAAACTCAGCCAGGAAGCCTAAAAAGTTGATGTACATGACTGTTTGAGAAAAACTCGTGTATGTACGCACCCTATAGAAGGATGGCTCACGTATGTATGCATTTGTCAAGGGAAAACCCATGTATATGTAATAAAACACTGCCAAGGCAAAGATTAAGCCAAGAGAACTCAGATTCAAAGTAAAAATAGGTTGTCAAGAAATCAGGCGACAAGGAAACTCAGGCTAACAGAGAGCAATTCAAGGAGAAAAACACTCAAAACCCCAAACAAAATATTTAATTCCCCAGTATGGTCGCCAAATCTGTTACAAGGAAAATCACTCTATGGCATGGGGTAAATCACAACAGACAGAATGACATGCAGAAAGCAACTGTAATCCCAAGTATGTTATATAAAATAAATGCTAGCAAGACAAGATCAAGAGCCTACCTCGTCCGTATGTTCGATGAAGACCATCATTGAGCACACAAGTCAAAACTTTATACTTGCAACTTGTCCTCAACAACCAAGATACGCAAGCATATGGTGATAATATATAATGTTAGCATACAAAATAGCATAATCCATTAACATACATGACAAATACGCACATGGAATAACAATTCAAATATTTGCAAGATATCAATTGGACGAGAAAAGAGTATTTCTATTAAAAATGATCAACAAAAGTGTATAAGTGACAAACTTTTGTGTCAGCACACATCGCAACCGAGAAACCAAGTCCCTCCAGTTGGGCCTCCACCACTTCAATCCTCCACCAAAGGAAATTTCATTTAAGGGAAACAACAAGGTTGTCCAACAGATAAGGAAGAGCTTGGGGGCTAAACAATGTGTTCAGACTTTCAAGGATAAAGGGATGCAGACTCAATGTAAAGTGAAATTTCTCCAGAGTATCTTTGCTCTCAAAAGTTGAATTCTCTCCTCTCCCACGACTTGGATATGGCCCAATTTATAGCCTTCAAATGGAATTGAAGGGCCAATTCGGAATATTTCCAGTATATGGAAGGTCAAGGATCATGGATCTCGTGACGTGACATGGAAACCCAACACAATTTTT
>ML812233.1:121660-133101 GCA_009831015.1 Picea engelmannii
GATACTCTTTCAAGGGCAGAGGCCATAGTAACTATGACCCCCGCCACTGTCTTTGATTGGAACTATAGCACCAAGGGGATTTTATGGAGAAGTAACTGTGTAAAACACCATGTTGAGCCCAGAGCAGATTTTTGGGTCAACAAGTAGCCTCTTCAAAGGCTTCTAACAACGTGGCCTTTTTGGATCGTTTCACCCAAATAGCTATATTTTGATGTAGAGCTTTAGTATAGTAAGCTATTACAAGAGTCTCAGCAGGCATAGAGTCTGCAGGGATTCTATTCTTAAGTGTCAAAAATCTTTGGTTAAAATCTTTAACTTTTTCTTTTGAGTTCATTTTTAAACTTGAAAGATCCATGACTAAGACTTCCGGAGGTTTACCATCTCCGAATGTTTCCAAAAAACATGACTCAAACTTATCCCAAGACACTATGGTATGGGGTTGTTGGGAAAAGTACCAAGTGGATGCATTACCCTCAAAGGTGTAAGGAAACAACCTACAGACAACGTCTTCATGTTCAATGTTACGGAGTCTGATGGCTAACATAATTTTTTTGATATGATCTTCGGCTATCTATTTTGAATCAGGATCAAACTTAGGAAGCCATTTTTCCGGGTGCTTAGGTAAAGGGTGCTGGGCTCCAGGTACAGCTACAGCATCCTGGTCCAACCAGGGTCTAGCAGGGTTGTTCTGATTTGCCATTGGGGAATTGGGTGTGGAAGGCTGAGAAGGTAGATTTCCTTCGTCAGAAGAGGAATCTCCCCCAGAAGATGAAGGAGATGAAGGAGGTGGTGAAGGAGGTATCCCAGATCCTCTTGCAGCAGGATTTGTGTCTGGATCTGTTGGATTCACAGTGAGGTCTATGTCACCTAATTGTTCTCTGATGTCAGAGAAGTCTAAAGGTTGACCCCACGGGCGGTTTGGTCGCCTAAGACTAGCTAAGGCACTATGTGTTCTGATAAGAGATTGACGAACGATCTCTTGGAAATCACCACATGTAGGATTAGGGGTTGTTGGCTCAACTGTGATCTGTGGATCTTCGGTTGAAGTAGTTGTTGTTTGAGGGGGAATATTATCTTGTGAACGGCTTCTAGTCACTATAGGTGTGCTATTAGGTGGGGGAGGAGTCTTGCGACCACCTCGTGCCATTAATTAAGTTCAGGCCCTCCTTCTAGCGCATTTTGTTGACGGGCGAAATTGATCGTCCGTCAACTGGGAGAGTGGAACCGGTCCGGGGTTGTCTAAATAAACCAAGTCGTTTGGAATGGACCACCCTGACGAGTTTAACGGCTCTGTTGGCCGCTCTAAGGTCTTTTAAGAAAACCAAAGAGAGAATTGATCTGAGCTAAGTAATCTAAACAAACTAACACTAAATAAAACTAATAAAACAAACTAAAATCAACTAAAACTAAATGTAAACTATTCTAACTATTATATATAATCTACTAATTACTATTATAATAACTCAAATCAACTATCTAATTACCAGCTGCAATATTACTTATTCACAAATGTACACTATAAACAACCTACAGATTTAATTAAAACCTGCAAAACTCATGTGTTTTCTGCCCTAAGACAGTCAGGAATCTTTTTGATTTTTTATATTTTATGAAAAAGAAATAAACATTACTGAAATTAAACAATCTAATATTTTTACTGAAATTAAACAATATAATATATTTAATTAAACTTATATCTGAATTAAACTACTTAATGAAAACAGTAAACAACAAACTAATTGACCTGGAAACGCTCCAAGTCTGCCCTGTGTATGATAACTTCTAAGCTGGTCGGAGGAAGAAATTCCCACTGGTTAGTCCATAAGCTTCTCGAAAATGATTGGTTGTGCTGCTTCTTGAAGTGTTTTACAGGACAAACAAGACATAAAAGAAAAATCATAACAATCTTATGATTATAAAGCTCTGCAATAAGGGAAACCTGTTATGCAAAGAATCATATATAACAATTCAATTCATGAAGAAGTTAAACTTGTCATTCACAAACTGAATTAACAATTGTTATGTCTTTTATCTATTTGGAAGAGACAAGATATGGATAACAGTGATCAAAATTATATCATTTGCCTATGATTTAGATAGCTAAAGTAGTCATAAATCATAAACAAATTGATATACAAAACATAAAACAAAATATTGATATATTGAGAAGCTAAAGCTGTGACAAAACACCAAATTCTGCTTCAGTCTGTATTAGAACTCCATATCCTTGTTCTCCCACGAATGAGGATCATGATTATTACAAAAATCATAAGTATTTATAAGTTTCTTCACAAGGTAAAACTTCCTTGTGGATAATATCAAACAGTTTTACATAATCTGGAAATATCCCAAAATCACCTAAACTAAGAAAATAAAATGCAAGTGAAATCTGGGAAATATCCCCTAACTATTCAACCACTCAACTACAATTCGAATTTTCCTGCAATAGAACACAAATATCCAATTAGAAAGATATTTCAGCAACAAAATACAAAGAAAAAATTATCCTATAGACTTAGCTACATAATCATCTGATTTTGTAGCTAGACTAAAATAGCAAACAGAATCAGATAGAAAACAAATCCAAATATTTTTAAAACAATCCAATTTAATTTTCTTTTATTAAAATCGAATTACTAATGGTTCAAGCAGATTTAATCAAATCGAAAAGGATGCAATCAAAACAGGATAAGAATGCTCTGTTTTTTTCAATTGCCATAGAATCGGGTCAAATTATAACCACAYTGTTCCATATCCAAATGCAATTACAAKTAAATYSTATCGTATAAGATACGATGTAATCAAAATTGATATGGTTATAATCGAACACCATCATAATCGATTGGTTAYGGCTGTAACAGGGTGCATAGGATTCATATCRTTTTAATCAAATGYYGATATAGAAAGGTCGTTACGATTATGACCAAACGTTCATAACAGCATCGAACTTAACCATAGATTACAATCRTTGAGCGTTTACATAGTAAATCAGAYAGGATCACATAATGATCGTAACCATCAACARCAGTGATAACCATAAACTGGGMAATAATCAAATCGAAATGTGACTGAGCTAAAAATAGAAACACATCGTAATCCTGGGTATAATCAATTTCATTCCCAAATCAAAATTAAACAATATATGAATCAAACTGATCATACGGTCAAACTATGTGAATCGATAGGTTGGATATAACAGTCATGATTCAAATCTTCTCGCAATTTAGTCATGCATCCACAGAATGGTATTCGAATACAACAGTTAACCATAATTTACCAAACTTATCGTATATAACCAATTCGAAATGAAATATTAACTGTGTTTGAAATTGATATACCAGAAACGACCTGTGTTTAGAAAATATTGACAACTTCAATAATCAACAGAGTATTCAGTTCAAACCAAATCGAAACAATCAAATCTATCCTACGATCAATCGAATCAAAACCAAATCCAATCGAAATTAAAACAATAATGAAAATTGATTTATTAAAACAAAATTATATACAAAAGTGCATGCTTATGCGACAGAGCAGATCCACGATATAAACAGAGTTTATGAGTATGTCATATAAATAGGTGAAAGTCATACCAGTAATGTTGTTCAAGGTACGCCAATTTTGAATTGACGACTGTTGTAGCCGACTCCACGTTCTTAAACAAAATCGAACCTGTTGTTCGCTATTTCTTATCAGTGGATGGCAACTTTTCCTTTTGACTGGTGAGCTTTGCAACTTGATCTTCCAGAGCATGAATTCTAGACTGCAGCATTGGCACGTCGAGGTAATACCTTTCCAACCATGAGCCACACTGATCACATGGTGGAGCAGCTGGTTCGACTAGAACAGGAGGGGGTTTAGGTGAGTCACCTGGGTTTTCAGAAGGCATTTTGATGCCTGGAAAATTAGGATCACTTCCCAAGCAAGGTGGTAGGTTCTTCACAAAATCATATGCGGGTTTATTACATAGACCTTCATAGTAGGGATACTCACTTGCCAGGTAACGTTCAACCTCTGAGTCAGAATCTTCACTTACCATAATAGGGTCAGGGTTGACAGGTGATTTTGGTTTATTTATTTCCATGCGAGAGATTAACCGGGCATTTTTCTTGCCTTTAGAATTGGCAGAGGGTTTGGCTTTAGGCCTTTTAGCCACGAGTTTAGCAGCTTCGATATCCTGGGTAACAAAATTGGGTAGGTCAATAGGAGAATCGGGTAGGGGTTTAGGTAACAGAGCACAGTAAGGCACAGGGGGTACTGATTTGCACTCGCTCACCACAGGTTTGTCAACCTGCATTGGGCTCGAGTCAGCAAAATCATTGTGTTTAAGAAAATCCTCCCAACAGTCACGGTGTAACCCCAATTTACAAACTACAAGCATTTTAATCAACCCAAAATGAAAAAGACTGGTATCGGACTGGTTCCGTTTGTACCTTTTAGACATTTTGAACAAACTCCTATGCAAGTAGTATGGCATATTAAGTTCATACCCCATGAAAACCATCAGTAGCCGAAGGTGGTACAAGAAAACGAAACCATACCTTCCCTCGCAAGTAATGAACTGCTTGGTAACCATGAGCAAATCGTGCCAGTGTTGCTTAAGCATATTTGCGGGCAAACCCTTGTCACAAGAACTCACCCTTCGTGACTGGAAGAGTAATGTCCATGGGACATCTTCCACTTTACAATTTTTCAACCATATCTGTCTGACAGCAGGTAGACCGGTAGCCAAACTGAGAAATTGCTCATCAATTTCTAACTGCACATCCCCAACCTTGGCTCGGCAGCCATCAAAGGTTAATGCGAATTACCGAGCCACACCAGGGTTATAGCCATCAAACTTTCGTATGAACGGGAGCCATCTGAATTCCTCAAGGTCGCTGTAAGTGCCATCGAACATCAACAATGCTTGGCTACCATTGGGTTCTGCCCTTACGACTGGGGCCATGGTGCGGGTGCATGGTAGGGTTTGAATTGAACACAACAATACACAGTAGTAAAAATCGAAAGGATTAACAGCTGCAAGCGTTCAAAGGGGAGGCAAATCAATATGCGCGTGCGAAGGTGGTGGGTTAGTTCACCGCCATGCACAACATTAATGGCACATTACAGCACTGTTTAATCAATTATGACATCACTCAAACCACATTAATCGGTTAACACAAGGTTTTAAACGGTGGATAGTGATAACAAGGCACCATTGTATCGTTTGCAACCATGGACATTAAATACAGAATCAAACCCAAAGTTAATACGCGCCATGTAATAATTCAAACCATTAAATCCAAAATCCAAATGTTTCACCAGCGCACTATGTATAACTTTAGACTATTGCCATTCAAATATGAAATCAAACTCATTTTTGCATAATCAAAGTTTATAAATCATTGCAACACGAGATTTCATAAAATCGATAGGTCAAAAAGATTATAACAGTGAGGATCACATCATATAAAACAAGATCAATCATGACCCTTATGAAATCAAACATAACCCATAACTTAACATGCTCAATGCCATATCAATTAAGTTGCGCAATCAGAGTGATAATAGGTGAATGGACAAAGTTTGAAAAATAAACCAAAGGTAAGTACCAATCAAGATATCAAATAAGCAGATCATGACAGTCCAAAAAACGACGGAGGAGTTTTCACACTTTCAGTCGTGAAAAATAAATTGAAACCAATTTTCAATTGTCGTATGAAATGAAAACATCGTCTCTTTCCAAAATGCGACGATACCTTGACATTCAGGAGACAAAAGGTGTAGGCAGCTTATAAGGTAATGGAAAAAATTGAATTGGTTGCCAACAACTTGGAGAATCAGACGGAGTATTTACATTAGAATAGATAACCAAAGAACAAGGCAAGATTTGAGAGGGCCTTGTAGAGATGGACATGTTTTGAAGAGCCTCCAACCACTCATTGCCTGCTAAATTTAAATTATTTATTAAAATAGTAAAAGGAGGATTAGGAGGCAAAGGGTTACTCGTGGCCAATCCCATCAATCTACCCGGCAATGTCTTTACAACAATTGAATCCTCGTCCAAATCTTCATCTCTGGTAACGTGTTCTGGAATTGTTTTTGGCCTCCCCTGAAGAGTGTCAACATGTCCTGTATATTCAGTCTGTCTTGGCTCCGTGCTTATCGGTGCTCCTTCCTTGGTTCGCGTTGTTTGTCTTGTTTCTTCCTCCCGTACATTACCTTTTCCTTTGTCGCTTGTAACCACCCTTCCTCTGTTTCTCAATGGAAGCTTGCAGTCCATAATCAAGTGCCCATATTGCTGACATCTGCGACATCTAAAGGGTACATTTTCATAATCCAATTTCTGGGTATGGAAATAATTGCCCCATCTCAAATCAACTTCTTCACCCATACCCTCTCTAACATTCAAGCATACTAGGATCTTAGCCACCTTCCTTTGTTTTGTTTCCTCAAAGGTCATATCTGCGTCCAAAAAATCCCCCAAAAAATTCTCGATGGCTTTGAAGTGTTCCAGCGTCCAGAACTGCAAAGGCAATGCTGAAAAATGTACCCAAACCGGAATTTTATCCAATCTCTCTCTGCTCGCATCAAAGAGAGGGATCCAAGGCTTCAAGAGCAGGGGAGAGTTGTTGACACTCCATAATTTTCCTAGTACCCACTTTGCATGTTTCAACTGTAGAAAGTTAAAGGCAAACCAATTCCTAGTCATTTCAATGATTTCTGGTACATATACAATATGCTCCTTCCAGGGAAAATGCACCCAATCAACCATAGTTTTTAGGGAAAATTTCCTTCCACTTGCTCTTCCTACAAGTGTTTGGTTTGTCATTCGAATTGCCTGGTTGAACCCCATGTATTCCCCAAGAACAATACTACCTACATTCCCTTTGGAGTTTAAACTTTTCTACTTACAGCTCTGTCCACCACCCGTATTCCACCCTTGTCCACTTATTGTCGTTCCTTCATTATAACCTGGGGACCCCGAAACCCTAATAGGCGGTCCACTGTTTTCCTTTTTCCAAATGCAACCTAGATTTTCTTCTACATCTATGAAGGTCGAAATGAAACCTGAAGAAGAAAAATTTGTAAATGGCACAAACTGTTCAGCCAGGGTCCAAGGTGTATTTCCCTCCAAAGTCCCTGGATCTGATCCCACCATCGTGGATCTTAACTCCCCTGCTAACCTTTATGCATGTTCTAAACCCTCCTGAGCAGATAAGGGTGAAGAGAGAAGGTAATCATCTGTCGTCTGAGCATTCCAATCACCAACAAAATCCTCTTGAAGACTAAGGGAGGGGATAGACCCTACTTCTGTGAGTGAAGGCCCTATTGGCTATAGATCTGTGAAAGCCCATGTTCCTACCTCAAAACCCGCCTCGACCTCAGAAGATGGAGAGGAAAACAAGGAAATGGAGTTACTTGGGAATACACCCTCTTCCAAATTTGGAGTCTGTTGAGTCATCCTTCCTGTCTCTCCCAACCCAATAGCTCGACCCTCACAACCTCCATATGTCATTGCCCAAATTTCGCTTCTGTCTAAAAGGTCATTAGCAAAATCCACGTGTTCTTCCAACTCCATGTCGGTATCATGTTGCCTAGCCCTTTCACTGTTAACCTCGCCCGTTAGAGCACACTCCTCCACATACTTTGCCCACCTCCCGCACCTAAGCCGCAATCCTAGCCCTAGCCGCAGACCCCATCCCTTGTGAAACCCCCAAATCAGCAACCATTGGATTCAAACAACAAGCAAATGTAACACTCCACTTGTAGGCAAATGTAGCACTCCACCTTTCGTTTCCATAAAAACACTTCCATTAAGAACATTTTCACTAGACACCACATGTTCTTTCTGTCAACAATGTGGGGGAATTCCTTGAGCAGCCATCTCATTGACCTTAGGTCGAAAGAAAGTGACCACCTTCAAAAATCTCTTCTTCCACGAGCTCCATGAGTCTGGCCTTTGCACGCCTTAGGCAGCTATTGGGGCTGAAGGTCCAAATCAAGCTGCCACTTTCAAGAATCCCTTCGATGGGGAGCTCCTGAAATCTGTCCAATTGTGTTTCATGGAGCCTGAGGGACCCGCCATGCATTTGAAGAGCGGTGACGCTCTCATCTGGCTTGCAACCTATGCGCGCATCATCATGCATCCATTTTACCGGGCCCCAGGGCCATAACTGTTACAATTTGACCTCCCAAGATTTTAGAACGGAGAAAGTTGGAGAAATGAAAACCTGATGTCCAACTTTTGTTCCTGTTGGAGATTTATTAAACGGTAAGGCATCCAAGAATTTAAGGGCGAAGTGGTAAGGCCATCTCCTTGTCTCGAACTCATTATTTATGTTGAAAACACCATAAATATTGATCTCTTTCAATATTAAAGATGAACGCAAATAATTGAACACGAATTTCATCAAAACAATTCTTTAAGGGTCTTTTGTCATCTATTAACTTTATAGATGGAAACTTGCCTTCTAATTTCTATAGAATCTTCTCTTATAATAAGCTACAAGATTTTCTTACGGTTCTGTTGGATATAGTGGACTAGCTCCCAAATAAAAAAACAGAGCCAATTGCTTCTCGTAATAAAAAGAAGAACCAAGAAAACAAACCTAGAATGGAAGAATCTTCTACTTAATTGACTTACTCAACCGAAGACTTAATTGTTGTTGCCCGATATGACATTGTAGTGTAAGCCCATCGTTGCCTTTATCTCTACTCTCTATCCCAACCCTGTCAATAAAGAATCAACACATGGAACTACTCAGTTTGGATTTGCCTTTACCTTTGGTGTTAAATTTCTGCTCGCTTTTTATGCTACTTATCTTTCAACCCTTACCTCTAACTCTGCTACTAGTGTCGATGATCATCAGACATGGCATTTGTAAATTACTATATTTTCACTATAAATATAAAGTTGAATCTGCTATTTTGTTTCTTGGATTCATAGAAATTAATACAATTTAGGGGTTATGAGAAATGTACCTACATCTTAGAGATCAGATGTACGAATGTCTTCCAAATACAAGGATTCATCGTCTATCCTTGCTTTAAAAGGATTTTAAAAGTCTCAACAAAATCAAAACAAAACCTAGGGTTAAGTAGGTTGTCGTCATACTTAAATGGCATTATTTTATTTATGGCTGGGGAAACTTTACCAAAAATGGAATAAATCCCAAGAGTATAAGCTATACTTCATTTCAAGCCTCGTCTTATGAACGAGGTGAGGTGAATAAAAGGATATAAACATTTGATTTTGTTTTGTGTATGCTGATGTCAAAGACGATTTTGACAAGTTGAATCACAAGGATATGGATAATCAATGCACTTGACAACTTTTCGATCGAAAAACCAATCTATGACTGCATCTGCAATGAAATGAAGAAAAGCTTCAAAATCCTCTAAATTATACTCATATATTTGCTTCACAGAACACATTAACTTTTAATCTCAAAAAGTATTTTTGTTAACCAAGAAAACAAGACGATCCATCAATAACGAGGTACCCTGGAATTTAATTTTGGAGAAGTGTTTGGCGAGTGCCACAAAACTTGCAGAGTAGTCTGGCAAAGTACAAAGCATGAATTGATAAACAGCCCTCCGGGAGATGAGTTCTTCACTGTTGCTAGGGCATTGATAATATTATCCCTGAATTTTGTCATTGTTAAACAGAGTTAGTAGAATACCTTAACAAAATATGTTACATGGCAATCTGGGAACTCCATTAGATATTAAGAGAAATAAAGAGACGTTGGGTGTTGCAGAGATTAACCTTGCATTATATTCAATTGCCATGGAGCACAACTTGTGATATTCATCCTGCAATTCTGCCATTTATTATCGGGATCTGCGTTAGCAGGTGCCAGTATGCTTCTCATCTGTCCAAAACAGGATGCCAGACAGAAAATATTAGATCATGTTACGTCAGGTTCAATATATCAAATGCTGAAAGGGAAATTTGTGTAAAGATGTCAAAAGAAATTATGTCTAGATGCCAGGAATCATATGTTGCATTTACAACAAAAAGAGGGGTTTTGATCGATTGTAAAAGGTATTGTGGAAAAAAACATTGTCATTTCATATCACTCGGTGTTAGTAACCAACCATAGGGAAAGGAAGGATAATATATTATTTCAAATGAGAGAAACTTATACATTTATACTACCAGACTTGCAGGAAGCATTCTTGATGTGCAAGCAGCTGGCAGATATATTCTTGATGTGCAAGCAGCTGGCAGATATTTCAAAGATCCCTATAATGCATCATCATTTCAACAAAGTAAAAGACATTAGAATTAAAGACTAAGGATCATTATGAAGAAGATGAAGGATTTCACTTGCCATTAAGAAGACCATCCCAGGATTTTGGGAAGTCCTTGCTCAGACAAGTGAACAATAAATATAACATATACAAATCATGCACAAAGGCACAGGAGACGTGATAAAACATCACAGTAAATAGAACAGAAAATAACTGCTTTAAAAAAACAATTATTGGAGTGTGAAAAGAGCATAGAAATGCACATAAAGTAAACATGGGTGTCTACAAATTATTGTGACCGTCTTCCCATAGTTCTTTGTTAATCTCATAATTAATAAAAAGGAATACATAAAGGAGTGTGTCAAAACTCTATTGTGATCAACTAGCATTTACATTCATCTTCTACTAAAAGAAACAAAAAGAAAATGAGATCTTATTCATTGCAGCCATGAGTCATGAAGATATTGTGAGAAGAGAGGCAAGATTTTTCTATAATATTCCATGTACCAGGGTCTAGCGTTAGTCCAGCTTTGGAGAGCCTGTCTGCTTCTTGGTTCTTGTAGACATGGTCGAAAGATATGTAAGAGAAATATTTGGAATTGTTTTGAATCTCTAAAATAGAGGAATCAAGGTGAAACTCTGAATGATGAAGGCCCCATTCATCCATTGAATTACTAATAAGGAATCACCATATGTGTGTAAATGAAAGATGCCCTTTTCCTAGGCTAGGTGCATAATAAGCTTGAGGGCCATGGGCTCACAATAATTATTAGTATCGTTTCCAATGCCAGTTGTTATCGGACTAATCAGTAGGTGCAGACACTAACAGATCTCCCTAGATCCACCTGGATCTAGAACAAAACAGGACAGGACATGACTATTTCCCTAAGTTTTGACCATTGAATTAGCTAGTAGGAAGGAATAAGTAGCATCCCTTTGTATCACTTCCTAGGGTCTTTGTTGCTCCCGCTTCGCTCCGGTGCTCTCGTGAGGTCAAGACCAAGACAACACAAACCAACCAAAGTGAAGATAGCACAATATATTCAATTGTCAACCTATGTGTATGATCAAGGAATTACACAATAAAGTGAGAATAGCTTTATGGGAAAGGGACATGCCACTGTATCATATTAATTGAAAGTAGAACATTACAACCTGATCGCCTTGATGTCGCAAGCTCCCTTTCAGTGGCTCTTGGC
>ML812234.1:9757-29594 GCA_009831015.1 Picea engelmannii
CTACTATGAATAGACACAGGTGTGTTCTATCCTTGTTCTAATTGACTTGAAGACTATCAGCAGTTTATTGGAGATAATGATCATTCAGATGAATGATGAAAAGAGATTTTCCAGATGGAAAACAGTTCAGAGCCTTTACTCCTCTTCTATCACTCTATGGTGAGAGTGATTTATCCAGCATCATATCTAACTACTCATATGAATTATGGTTTCGAGAGATGATGCAGTTGATGGTGATGGTGATGTTCATGATCTAGTCATGAAATAGTCTAGATGACTATATTGATGCTACTGGGTAAATGGTATTTTTTGTGCTCAAGTCCATTACCTGTAAATACCTTTCTAGCTAGGAGGGAGTGTTAATATTATGGTAGCTGCGGGAGGTATTTACCTCCACGTGTGAACCTGACGAGAATAGAAGACTATGAGAAGCAAGAGAAACCCTAATGAGTTGGCTAATAACCCTAGAAGCCTTGTCGGCTCAAGAAGATAATTTATATTAGGCTATTAGTCTCCAAGAGAAGAAGTCGGACAGAAATTATAATAATATACTGAACAGACACTTATCCAAAAGGAGAATTCGGCCCCAGTAAAACTGGCAGAATCACTATAAATACAGGGTGCCAGTTCTCATTTGAAGCATCTCAGCAGTTGTAGACAGAGCCAGTTTTGCGCAGCAGTTTCCCAGTTGGTGCGCACTGCAGTTGCAGTCTGGTGCACAGGTTTGGAGGAGGGTTGCAGGTGCAGCTGCAGTAGCAGCTAGTTTCAGTTTTGGCTTGGATATCTCTTGGCTAGGGTTTGGGACTATCTGATCAGTCTTTTGTGTTGCGCTATCCTTGGGGAGAGATGCGCTTCTCTTTGTTTGGATATCTAGCCTAGGGTTTGCTTCTGGAATAATTCTCAGTCAAGGTTAAGGTGCTCGGAGGGAGGCTTCGGCCTGTGGTTGGGTGACGAGGGTATTGTCAATGGTAAAACGAGCACACCATCTTCTATATTCTAACACTTAGATCTACCCTTCGAAATGAACTTTCTACCAGAGAATCTACCATCTCTATCTATTGGTCGACCTCTCACTATCAGAGAATCTTTGGTCAATTATGCCATGTTCTTTCTTCACATTTCTTCCAACAATAGAGAAGCAACCACATCCTCTAGCACTAGTGTGGTTGTATTACTCCCAATAGCCATGACTAATTTATCCCATGAGTTTGGAAAAGAACATAATATGATGATACACATCTCCTCATCAGTGATCTTAATATCCACAGATGATAACTGGATTAACACGGTATTAATCGCATTTAAATGCTCAGTCACCAAAATGCCATCACTCATCCTTAGAAGATACAGTTTCTTTCTGAGAAACAACTTATTTACTAGATATTTTTATTGGTATAAGCTTCCCAGCTTGTCCCGTAGTTTCTTGTCCAAATATTCACCCGAGACATTCAGCAACACCGAATCTTCAAGACAAAGTCAAATCGTACTTCTTGATCTTCCTTCAAGTTTCTCCCATTCTTCCATTGACATGCCTGTCATTTGGGTACCTAGATAGATCAATGTCCATTTTTCTCGATCCACAAGAAGATATTCCATTTGAAGATTCCAAAGCTATAAATTATGGCCATTGAATTTTTCTATCTCTATTCTATAACTACTCGCCATTCTTTACCACAATATTTAACACAATTTATGACTTATGACTCTTATGGTACCTAGGGTTTAGTTCTCAAATTCAATATTTGGACATCAATATATGATATACTCGCCAAAGCATAGCACCACTATGAACACTCACTTGTCGGGGAAAACCTAAGCTCGAATACCACATGTAAGGAAATACAAGACACTTCCACACTAATCCTAGCAGAAGAGAAGAATAATTTAATCAAGAACGCAAATGAAACAAGCAATCACACAGTACACCGATATTTTACCCTGGAACCCTTAATCGGGAGAGACCAGCATTCCTTTGAGCGTTCTACTCTCTTTTTGTCTTATTCAATCAGAATAAAAGGTTAAATGTCTAACCTTGGTCCACACCTAAGACATAATCGGCATCATACCCTCTTGCACATGCAAGAACAACCCTGTAGCCAAATCGTCTTACATATACATTACCAACAACCTATACTTACACATGCATAACCTGCATAAGTGTATTACAACATTCTTGAATTAGCCTTTACGGCCTTACAACACACCTCTTTATAGGGTTTACAACAGGAAAAACCCTAAATATTGGTGCCCAAAAATGGTTACAGATCTGTGCATATCATTGGCAACAAATCCCTCAAATCTTGAGATTTTGTTACAGTCGACTTCCAAGTCGGGTTACCAGTCGACTACCAGTCACCCTTCATTCGATCTCTAGTCGACAATCTCATGCCCGCACTTCGACCTCTTATCGGTTGACTTATCATCGATATCTTCGACTTCGACTTTACCCGGTCGACTTCCTCGACCTTCGACTTGTTGCCGATCTACCTCGACTTTATCCTATTGTTGATCCACTTCGAACTTCGACCACCAGTCAATTTACCTCGACTCAACTTTCACTGCAAATAATATAACAACCCAACAGAAAGCTAATCAAATAGAAGAAAAATAAAGTTTTTTTATTTATTTTAATCTCAAAATAATTATTAACAAGATTTTCCTAAGTTCTACATTGCAAATCAAGAAAAATTTAAAGTCAAACCAAGAACTAATAGGCGGTCAATGGGTAACTCATTTCTATAGTCCCTGGCCTTTCGGCAGGGACTAATAAGATCATGGGTTTTTAAATTATAATTCACCTCTACAATATGCATGGAAAGAAGCTACTCATATTTATGATGTTAAATATCAAATGAATATTTTATTCAGAAAACAAAAATTAGAAAGTATAAGCTATAAGAAGATAACGATTTAACTCTCAAACACATAAACTTGTGATTATTTGTTCGAAGTAATCATTGAAAGACTCATTCAAACTCTCAAACACATAAACTTGTGATTATTTGTTCAAAGTAATTATTGAGTATTGGAACTGTCATAATGTTCCCTGCATTAAAATAATGCTCTTGCAACATCCAAACCCCTAATCCATTGACCCGGATTAGTCAACAACCTTAATTCCTTAACTGGAATTAGAAAACCATTGGTGAAAACCCCACAGATTCCCCCTACCCCCCAAGGCCCCCATATCAGTGTACAGTACATGGGACTAATCTTGCAAAAGAATATAACATATACCCAACATTCTCCCACTTGTTGTTTTCTTTGCAAACATGGGGTTACAGGATTACATAGTCAACAATCCAACGCAACAATGCCCATAAATACTCTACACCAAGAGAATTTCTCAGTGCTCAAAAATTTTTTAATGCATTTGCAACATTCTTAATTGTCCACTTTCATCAACAACACCTTCTTTCCTTCAACCATGTCTCTCACAAAGTGATATTGAACATAATTGTGCTTTTTCTTTGAATGATTCTCCAAGAATATTGCACTCTAATTGTCATAATATATACTTACAGTTTGTTGTGCCAACCCAATACCTAAATACAATATTTGTAGCCATAATGCTTCCTTGCTTGCATGAGTGGCTTCCATGTATTCAACTTCTATAATTGAGAGTGCAACTACATACTGTCTTTTTCTCATCCAATTGATTACTCCTCCAAGTAGGTTAAACACATACCCACTTGTAGATATTTTGTGATCATATATCCATCTCAGTCTGCATCCAAAAACCCATGTACATCCAACACTCTCTATAATATTGATCTTCCTTGGTAGCAAAATACATAACTATTAGTGCCATGCAAATACCTGAAAACCCTTTTTATTGTTGTCCAATGCTCCTTCCCTAGTCTTGACATTTACCTGCTCAAAACTCTCACTGCATATGCAATGTTCGGTCTAGTATATACCATTGCATACATCAAAATAACAACCACACTATCATATGGAACATGGGACATGTCCTCTTCCTCTTCTTATGTCTTGGGACATTTGTCTGTAGATAAATTTACAGATACAAGAATAGGAACCTTGATCGGTTTACATTCCTGGATATAAAACCTCTGCAATATTATCTCAACATAATGCCTCTGATTTAACCAAAGTTTCATGTTTACCTGGTCTATTTTAATTTCCATGCCCAAAATGAAATCTGCAGCACCAAGATCCTTCGTGTCAAACTTAGAGGACAACTAAGTTTTCACTTATTGGATAATTTACTTGTCATTTCCTATCAACAACATATCATCCACATACAAGACAAAATAAATAAGATGATCACCAACTAATTTGAAATACACACAATGATATTCTTTGATCCTTGTGAAACCAAGTCCCAACATACAACTATCAAATTTTTGATACCACATCCTTGGTGATTGTTTTAACCCATACAGGGACTTTTTTAACCGGCATACCAACTCTTTCTTTCCCTTCACAGTAAATCCTTCTAGTTTCTTCATGTAGATTTATTCTTCCATATCCCCATGTAAGAATATTGTCTCCACATCCATATGTTTTGATTCAAAATCAAAAGCAGAAGCAACAGATAAAAGAAATCTAATATAAATTAACTTAGCAACATGAGAAAAAATCTGACCAAATTCAATTCCCTCTACATGGGAATAATCTTTTTCTACTAATCGAGCTTTGTATTTCTCCACTTTTTCTTCTACACTCAACTTCTTCTTAAACACCCATTTTCTACGAATGGGATTTCTTCCAGTCATAAAATCCAGTAGATCCCAAGCCTCATTCTTATCCAAGGCTTCAATTTCTTCAACCATGGCCTTTTTCCAAAGTTTTCCATCCTCTAAATCCACTACCTCCCTAATAATTCTAGGATCATAATCAGTAATAGACAAAGAAATTTTTGAACGAAAATCAAGTGGAGTATACCTTTTTGGCTTCCTTATTTCCTGAATCAATCTCTTTAATATTAGAGTATGAGGATCTTCTTCTTTTGATTCATGTTCTTCTATAGAGTTTGATTCATTATCCTTCAACTTAAACTCTATTTTCTCTAGTTCTTCCTCCCTTGGTAGGACTTCTTGTTTGAAAACATATTTGATTTCTCTAAATACCACATCTCATCTATACACTACCTTCTTATTTTCTGGGTTACAAAGTTTATAACCTTTCAAACCATCTTTATACCCAATAAAGATACATTTTTCGGCCTTTTTTCTCTAGCTTACTCTTGTTTTCCTTTGGAACGTGAACATAGGCATCACAGCCAAATACCCTGAGATGTGTGAGAGAGTGCTTCTTACCATTCCATACCTTGTGTGGAGTATTTTCATCGAGTGATAATGAGGGTGATCGATTGACTAAGTAACATGCAATACCCATTGCCTATGCCCAGAATTCTTGTCCTAACCCGGCACCATTGAGCATGCACCTTGTTTTTTCCATTAGCATCATGTTCATGTTTTATGAAACTCCATTATTTTGAGGTTTACATGGAGTATTGTTCTTCCTTGATATACTGCACTTCTTACATAATTCTATGAATTCAATTCCGTGGAACTCTCCACCATTATCCTTCCTTGGCACCTTAATTCTTTTCTCATTTTGATTCTCCACAAGAGAATTAAACTCTTTAAACCTATAAAAGATTTTAGATTTATTCCTGGGGAAACAAATCCATGTATTCCTCGAGAATTCATCTATAAATGAGACATAATACACAATTTTTCCCAGTGATGGAACCGACACAGATCCAAACACGTCATTGTGCACCAATTGTATAATTCCTTCTGTCCTCGATGCACTAGAGAGGAATCTTACCCGATTCTACTTCCCATATATGAAATGTTCACAGAAATAAAAATTTAAAGAGCATTTAGACATACCTTCAACCATACCCTTACCATGTAGTAGTCAAAGTCCCTTCTCTCTAATATGTCCCAGTCTTTGACACCACAATCTCAGGAACAATGGAACTATTGCACCAATCACTAATAGTGCTTCCCTATAGCTTATACTAAGTTCCAATCCAAACTCACTTCAACAACACCATTAATCGTTGAACCATCCTACAGGTTTATTTCTCAAACATTGCTTTTACCCCTGGATCGCCCATTTTTCTTACATGAATCAAATTTTTGGATGATCCTGGGATGTGAAGAACACCAGGGAGTGTTCTAATCCCTCCATCCATGAGCTTCAACTTGAATTTCCCTCCTCCTATGATTTTGGTTTTTGAATCATCACCTCCATCGTACCTTTCATATTCAAAGAACCATTCCCTATGGGGAGTCATATGAAAGGATGTGCCTGAGTCAACAAGCCATGCCTCATGATCTTCATGTGTACTTGAAGAATCCAAGTACACATCCCCTCCTTTTTCCAAGGAGGTTCTTGCTTCTGTAAAAAAATAATCTTCATATCCCTTCCCTCTCTCAACACTTTTGGATCTACATTTCTTCTTGTAGTGCCCTTATTTTCCACATCTCCAGCATACCTTTACAAACTTTCTAGGAGATTTATATCTACCCTTAGATTTAGATCTCCCACTTGAGGAATTAGATATATTTATTTCTTGGTTGCGTTATCTTGAAAATAATTCTTATCTGCTCTATCCTTCCATGTTATTCTACCTCGTCTCCTCTGACAATAAGGATGACACCACATCATCAAAACTTAAAGTAGTTGTATTACTATCTATGGACACAACCAGACTATCCCAGGAGTCTAGTAAAGAGCACAATAAACTGGTACATTTTTCTTCATCTAATATCTTAATATCAACAAATAATAACTTACTTACCATTGTATTGAAGGCGTTCAAACGCTCTATCACCGAGTCTCCATATTTCATCCTCATGTTATATAGATTCTTCCACAATAACAGTTTATTTACCAGTGAATTTGACTAATACAAAGCCCCTAAATTATCCCACAATCCCTTGGATGTATTCCTCTGACACATTTTGTTAGGATATGTCCCTAACCCCTCGTAATTGGTAAACCCTCATTATTGTCGAGACCACAGGTAGTTAGGAGGTTGGTTAGTGGAATGTTATAAAGTAGTTATGGATAACACATGGTATTGGCCCTTGGTATTGGCTCGTGGTATTTTTGGTTGTGAACTGTATTTAAAGAATGCATCTCTCCATTGTAGGTAGTTGAGGATTATTGTAAGAGAGCTCTGCTCATTTGGAGGTTGACCCCTCGAAGAAGTAAGTGAACTAAGTTTTTTGTGATATCAATATTCTATTTCTTCTCTATATTTTTGCTCTATATTTGACGTTCATGTTACTTGCGCAACATATTTTCTCATTTTGTTAATTTTTCCAGGTATATCACAAGTGGTATAAGAGCACTTTCCTAGGCAAGAAGTGTGGGTGAAAAAATATTTCGAGGGTAGAGACATGTTCCGGCATTGATAAACCACAGAGATCTATCGTTCAGGGAAAAAATCCGTGGCTAGGGATGTCATGTCCCCATTTTTAGGTTTCCCCATTTTGTAGTAGAAAGGACTTATGTGGCTTGTCAATGAAGAAAAAGGGAGTCAAAGGGAGTCAAAGGGGGTCATTTAATGTCATTTAGTTATGGGAGGTTATGTATTTAAAGTGACATTAAATAATTAACCACTTAAGCATTAAAAATGTAATTTTAATGTTTAATTAATAATTGAAGGAGAAATAAGGATTATATTTGATTTAGTCAAAAAGGGGAAAATTCTAAAAGAGTTGATTTAGTCCAAAAGGGGAAGTTCTATAAGGCATGGAGGAAGGATATAGAAGGGGTTGGAAAAGTATAAAAGAAGGGTAACCCATCACTTATCATTATGATTATGATTTGATATCTTATTGAGTGCTCTTGTAGCCAGCGTTTTCGTTGGGGTTTTGGGAAAACCCCTTCCATTGTTGGTCTTGTTTCGGTGGTGCAATATCCACCCTAGCTAGACAAGGAGGAGGATCCATCTAAGATATTCATTGGAGCTTAATCTTGGGTTTGTTTTCAATTTTGGGTTGGAGTGATATACTTGGAGAGGTTGTGGCACTTGGAGGGTTGGATCTCATANTGTTGTATTCAGTCTCCATTCATAATAAGATATTCCATGATTATATTCTATTCCAAGTGTATTTAGGATGCTTGAAATATGTTTGATGAAATGTATTTAGTAGAATGAATGCAACATATTTGTGGAAATATAACATAATTGCATAGAAATTCATAAAATCCATGCCTAACTCTATTGGGGATATTATAGGGGAAGCATACACACAGGAAATACAAGTGGTATTTAAGCGCACATATGTTTTCCACCATTGTAACCCATGTTGGTACCCCTTCGAGTGGTATCACATTAGACAGTACATGTGCACGAACTTTCCCTAGGAATCCTGGAACCCGCCTAGCTCAACCAATCATCCGCCTAATTTTTATAGTGTCATCGAGAATAGCACTCGAGAAGATACTCTCTAGTACTTGGGTAATAGAGTAATATAGATATGGGTATGGTCGATCCTCCTTAGTTGGTGCCCTAAGATATTGGGTCCAGTACTATTGTCTACCCCACATGTATATCAAAGAGATATAGCACAAGGAAAACCCTTGTCTATAGGAACCCTGAAACAAACCATAACCCTCGGGAAAAACACAAAACAGAAAAATACCATCACAGAAAGAGCACAGACAAGATCTGTTGGCACACAACTTGGCCTCCTGCATTTTGGTTTTGAATTTCCTACATCTTTCTTCCTAATAAGAATTTGGACATATGGATACTGCAGAATTATTCAGATCGGAGTATAACTCTGCAAGAGAAAAAATGTTTGGGGCCTGAAAAAATCCTTATTTGAGACCTATCCCATTGGCTTCCTCTTTTCACCTTGATCATCGTGATACCTATCAATTTTAATCATTTTTGTGGAACTGATCCCCTTACCCCTTGTTTGCGACCTATCCCATTGGATTCCTCTTTTCTCCTTGATCGCAGTCATACATATCATTTTTAATCTTTTTGGGGACCCAATCTCTTTCCTGGCACCCTTATTTGGCACCTAGATCATCAAACTTATTATCTCGTGTTGATCACTATGGTACCACTCTCCCTAAGCCTCCACAATGGGCCCTGCCACCCATTCTCACACTAGGGACAAGTGGGACACTAAGGTCACCCAACTATATGAAGATGTATATGTGATCAAATAGACCCTGGGGGATTTTGACTAGCTCAAGCAATGCTTTCAAGACATGGATGACATAAATAAACACCTACAAGTCATTTACCAACACATTGGATTGCGTGAAAAGTGTAAGAACCAGGAGTATCACTTTGAATCCTCTCATTCCTCTCATTATGAGAATACTCATAATTCCCACTCCCCTTGGAGTTCTCCAAAATCTTGGAATAAGTTTCCAAAAGTGGATATGCATAAATTTGGATCTGACCCAGTTAGGTAGGTCTCCCAAATGGAACACTACTTCTCCCTCCATGATATTCAATATGATGATACCAAAATCCATGTAGGATTTATGTACTTAGACCAAGAATGTTGGCAATGGTGGCAGTGGCATAAGAAATGTTATTCAGGACATCCCAATTGGAACATGTTCAACAAAGCTATTTGTACACATTTTGATAGGGAATATCATCATTTGGGGTGCCTCACCAAGCTAAAACAAACAAGGCCAGTTGTTGATTTCATAACATCATTTGAACAGTTGGATATCATAACTGAGGGATTATCTAATGAATTCTATCTTGAATGCTTCATAAGTGGCTTAAAGGAGGAAATGTGTGCTCATGTTTGCATGCATCATCCTATTACTTAGTTACAGGTGTGAAAATTAGCATTGGAAGCTAAGATCATTCTTCAGGCACAACCCCTTCATTCTTCAGTCCCCAACCATCCTCGTCCAGTTTCTACCACTGCTCCCACTCAAACCTTGAAGGTTCAAAAGGTGTCTCCAACAGAAATGGTGGAACATAGGAAACAAGGGATTTGTTATTACTGTGATGACAAATATGCACCAGGAAATAAATATCGTGAACAGAATTTCTTCCATATTGATGGGTCAGAAGATCGAATGTCAGATGAGGCCCCTGAGCCAGAAGATATTGATCCCCCTCTGCCCCTCTCAAAAGTCGTTTATCCTCCTATGGAACCAGAAGAACCTGTCATCTCTCTCCATTCCCTTGTTGGTATTTCTTCTCCAAAGACATTAAAGATCAAAGGCTACATCAAGCAGTGATCGGTAGTAGTGTTGATTGATAGAAGCAACACCCATAATTTAATTCATCGCAAGGTTGTCGAGGATGTCAATTTTTTTATTTGACCAGTTTCGAATTTTCAAATTATCATAGCTAATGGTGGTAAAATGAAATATGGGGGCCATTGTGAGAATGTTGAACTCCAAATGGGCAAGTATACACTGAAAACTCACACGTTATCCATTTCCATGGGTGGCTATGATATTGTCTTGGGTGTTGATTGGTTGTGCACTTTGGGACTAATTACCATGGATTAGAAGTAGTTATATATCTGCTTTACTCAAGAGGCTCACACCTATACCCTATGTGGCTTGCATGTTGGGTCCCCAGAAATTATCAGCTCTCATAGAATGGAGAAAATCCTGAAGAAAGTTCATGATGGGGTCATTTCCCAATTTAACTCCATATAGGTACAAGATCCATCATCCCCCGTAATCCATCCTAACATGCAATTCGTCCTAGACAAGCACCACCAAGTATTTGAGACACCCATGGAATTACCCCCATTAGGGGGCGAGCATGATCACAACATCCCTCTCCTTTCGACCAGTCATCCCCCCAATATACACCCATACAAGTACCCCTTTGCTCAAAAAAATGAAATATAAAAAATGGTGCAGGAATTATTGGAAACCATGGAAATTCGCCTAAGTACCAACCCATACTCCTTCCCTGTTATAATGGTCCTAAAGAAAGAAGGTTCTTGGTGCATGTGTCTAGATTTCCGTCCCCTTAATAAATTGGCCATTAAGGATAAGTTTCCCATTCCTATCATTGATGATATGTTGGATGAGCTCCATGGTTTCTATTTCTTCACCAAATTGGATATTTTCTCCAGTTATCACCAGATTAGGATAAAGGAAGCATATATTATGAAGACCGCTTTCAAAACTCATGAATGCCATTATGAGTTATTGGTAATGCCTTTTGGGCTTTGCAATGCTCCATCTACCTTCCAAAGTATCATGAATAAACTTTTGAATCCCTACCTTCAGAATTTTTTTCTTGTTTTCTTTGATGACATTCTTATTTATAGCAACACTTGGGATTCACATCTTCAACATGTGAACAAACTATAATTTTTACGGGACCATAATTTTTTCATCAAAAATTCCAAGTGTTATTTTGAGGCAAGCAAGGTCGAATAATTGGGACACATTGTAGGTCGTAATGGAGTACACGTGGAACTCGACAAGATTCAATCCATGCAGGATTGGCCACGTCCTAAGACCTTGAAAGGCCTTCGGATTTTCCTTGGCCTCACAGGATATTACAGGAAATTCTTCCACCATTATGGCCAATTTGCCCGACCATTGACGGGCCTTCTTAAGAAGAATGCATTTCAATGGACCCCTGCAGCAGAGCAAGCCTTCCTAGATTTGAAGCAGGCCATGTGTACTAGCCTTTTCTTAGCAGTCACTGACTTCACCAAAAAAAAATTGGTCAAATTAGATGCTTCAGGCACTGGAATTGTTGTACTTATCACCCAAGATGGTCGACGTCTTTCTTTCACTATCTAGGCTTTGAGTGGTCACAATTTGGGAAAAACATATGAAAAGGAAATTATGGCTATTCTCCATGTTGTTCACACTTGGTGACCATATCTGTCAGGGCATCATTTTCATATCAAAATTGATCACCATAGTCTCAAGTATTTCCTCGAGTAGAGGTTGTCATCCCCATAACAAAATAAGTTGTTGACCAAAATGTCGGGCTATAATTATGAGATCATATATAAGAAAGGAAAATACAGTGGCGTGGTCGATGCATTGTCTAGACAATATGAAGATGAAGGTTCCCTCTTTTCTCTATAATTACCAATTCCTCATTGGATTGATGAAGTTCTACGTGAATGACTCTCCCATCCCACTATCTCCTAGAAAATTCAGCGACTTCAAACTGACACCAGTGCTCCCACAGGATATACTTGGCAAGCCAATGTACTCAGATATAAGGATCACATGGTTCTATCTCTGGATTCAACACTCAAGCCAAGGATGTTAAATGAGTTTCATTATTCTTCTCTTGTGGGTCACTCACGCTTCCAAAAGTCTATCTCTAGATTCAGTACTTAAGCCAAGGATCTTAAATGAGTTTCATTCTTCTTCTCTTGTGGGTCACTCATGCTTCCAAAATACTTATGCTTGTGCTCGCCTCTCTTTTTTTGGGGAAGGTATGAAGAATAATATCCTCACCTTTTCCACCGAATGTGATATTTTTCAATAACACAAAGGTGAAACAATCAAGACCCCCGGAGCTCTCCATTTGTTACCCATTCCAACTTATATTTGGACTGACATCTCCATGGACTTTATAGTGGGCCTTTCCAAAGCAAGTAACAAGTCAGTTATAATGGTAGTGGTCGACCGCCTCTCCAAGTATGCACATTTTTTTGCCTTACCACACCATTTTACGCTAGCTCTAGTTGCACAAGTTTTCATTGATCATATTTTCAAGTTGCATGGCATGCCAACATTCATTGTATCCGACCGTGACCCAACCTTCACCAGCGCCTTCTGGAAGGAATTTTTCAAATTACAGGGCACGCAATTGAACATGAGCACAACATACCACCCATAGATAGATGGTCAAACAGAAGTGGTCAATAAGTGTTTGGAAACTTACTTACGGTGTTTTTTTTTCAGACAAACAACATCATTGGGTGAAATGGTTACCACTAGAAGAATGGTGGTACAACAGTTCTTATCATACAACCACCAAAATGACACCATATGAAATGGTGTATGGCCAACAACCCCCTAGAATAAATTCCTATCTTCCAGGCACATCAAAGGTCCAGGCTATTGAAAAGTTGTTGCAAGGTAAGGTAGTTACCCTCGCAACTCTAAAGGAACACCTCCACATGGCCCAAAATTGTATGAATCAATAATATAACCAATAGCACTCCAAAAGGGTTTTCTAAGAGGGTGACCGGGTGTTTATCTAACTCCAACCTTACAAGAAATCATCACTCAGATCTCAGGGACATCCAAGTTGGCACCCAAATTTTATGGCCCCTATCATATTCTCAAACACATTGGTCCATTTGCCTACAAAATTTCACTTCTAGTTGCCTCCAAAATACATCTGGTGTTCCATGTTTCTTGTTTGAAGAAAGTGGTGGGTTAGAATTGTCGAGTTCAAACCATCCTACCTGAACTAGATGAAGAAGGCCCTATTTGGATGTAGCCTAAATATATCCTCAACATGCAAGAGTGTCACCTGGGAGCCCTAACTATTAAATATTTTTTTATCAAATGGAAGGACACATCTACAGAGGATGCAACACAGGAACCAGCTAACATACTGCAATAGTTTATGCATCTTCATCCTTGAGGACGAGGCTTATTTTGAAGGGGGAGGGCATGTTAGGATATGTCCCTAACCCCTCGTAGTTGGTCATTAGTTAGTTTTCATTGTAATAAGTGGTCAACCCTCATTATTATCGGGACCACAAGTAGTTAGGAGGTTGGTTATTCCTAACTAGTTATGGATAACACATGGTATTGTCCCTTGGTATTGGCATGTGGTATTTTTAGTGCAATGACAAGTAGTTATGAGTTGAATATAGTGTATTGACAAAAATGGGCTAACCATGACCAAGGAAATTCCAGCGCATTGGATTTACCTAGTGAAAGGAAGATGTTTCAGCAGTTCGTGAGTATTATGGGAACTACCAAAGAAAAGTGGTTCGTTTGTGCAAATATTTTTCATCGATTTTGGATTGAGCTCAATATTATAATAAAAATAGAGGAGCATAGTTTGTGGAAGGATATATCTCATGATTATCTTCTCTCATTCTTCCACACGATCATTTTCAGTCCCGAAATATTTTGGAAGGTGCAAATATTAGTACAAATCACCTATTTTTTCAATTTTCACATACAATCTTATGTGACTAATTTTCAAATCTAAAAATTGTTTCCTAGTGAGCTAACAGTAAACCCTAGTTGTTATCACTGAACAATTTTACACTGAAAATTATTGACCAAAAATATATGCATCGGAAACAACAAGATCGGATATGAATCATCAATACACATGAGACACAAAATTTATGTTCTACAACTTTGTCAATTTCAAAAATTCTAAAGGCAAAACCAGCCCTCCCAGCCAATACAATTTCACCAAAATATGAGGACAACCTTGTCTTCTAATAATAGAAAAATCAGAAAACCAAACCTCAACAAATCTATGGAAATTTCCTCTACCCACAAATTTGTTGTAGACCACATGTACGGCTTGCTGGAATCACCTATATTGTTGATGACATCAGCCTGTAAAGACCTGCTCCTGCCCAAAAAATAGTGTACATATGTGCGTGATTCACCTTACTACAACATGTGTATATATGTGATTGTGCCTCACTACATCCCATGTATATTCAATTGTTCCTATTGCAACCCACATACATACGTGACTGTGTCCATTACGTCAAAAAGTATGCAAACACTTCTATATGATTTGCTCCACTCATACAATTTCTTCCTTTTGCAGCTACCTCTCTCCTAGGCCATATTTTCCAGAGTTATATACATTCCCTTGTTGAAATCACCAAGATCCTTGGCACAAGTGCAAACTCACTTATGTCAACTACATCATGTCTCCACACACACTACATAATATGAAATTTCACAATGACCTCTCTCCTTTATATACAAGTCTTAGGGGTCAACATAGATCCCCTTTACAAGTCAACATCAAATTAGAACTTCTTGTGAGTGTGAATCATGTTGTGAGAAATTCACCCTACGGACAGGTTGAACTCTCCTTAAATCAAATTATGATCTAAGACAAACTCGACACAAATGATTACTATTTTCCTTTTAGATTTAACTCGTTAACCTATAGATAGAAGGAGGGAGACTTACTTGTTTTCCAAATTTTTTCCTCGTTGTTCCATCCTTTGACCTCGTTACTCCAATCCTTTTCAGTGATCAAAGAGATTTGCAAAATCAGAAGCAAACCTTTCTACTTCTACTAGATCTTGTTAGGTAAGAACTAAATCTATCTATACTCGGTTTAACTTAAGCATAGATACTATCATGAATAGCATAGTGAAAGGAATAGGCCAAGTTTATATTAATGGAAATCTAGTAAAGAAAACACTTACAAATCACCTTTGACATTGCAGAAACTTATCCAAGATCTCCAATCCATCCCTTGCATGAATTTCTTAATATCAAAATGATGATGCTTCAATGGATTCCTTCCTTTTTTCACCATGGAAATTCCCTCATTATATAGGGTTTAGAGGCTTAAACATCATGAGATATTTCAAGAAATATTAGAGGATTTTTCTCCATGAGTTGGGATTTGGCTTCTTCGGGTTTCCTAGGATGGATACAAGTAGGGTGACTCGAATCCTTGACCCAAAAAAAATTGAATCTCCTTGGATTTCTTCCCTTAGAAAAAGGTGGGATGGTTATAACTTATTTTGACCAAGTCAACACTCCCCCAATACTGAGCATAGAGCATTGAAAAAGGATATAAACTCTCCCTTATAATGGATCATGGAGTGTTGGTAGGATATCAACGCTCCCTATACATGGGCAGAGGTGCGTTGACCTCCAAAAATGATCAAAAATCCAAGGTAAAAAGCATGTTTCCAGCTTCAAATGATGGGTTTCTTCCTCCAAAATGACTTAGGGATTATGAAAAATGTTTTTCAATGGTGTATATGGTGGAGACACTTAGAAAAGTGCATGCGACACTTAGTGAGGTAGATACAACACTTGAAAATTTTCATGTGACACTTAATAAGGTGCATACGGCACTTTACAACACTTGTGACACGTAGGTGTAAATAGATGTGACACTTAAGTGTGAAATTTTTGTGTGTAACAAAGCCCCAACACAAACCCACAAAACCCACCACCAAACCCATGAAGCCCTAGCTTCATTCCAATGGCAGTTTCCTCCAATGGAAGAGTGTAATGTGGTTCCCATGACAATTCCCACATTCCAAACACCTAGGGCACATGAGAATACCTTACCGAAGCTACAAAAATCAGCACTCCCTTTTAGAGAGGGGGGTATTCTCACCACACTCTACAATCACCTATAAATAGCTCTGTCTCCCATCCTAGGAGTAGCTTTGTCTCCCGCATTGGATCCACTACCACAACTACTCTCCAATCTACCTTATTAGTTGCACCCTCAGTCGCTGATGTAAATCCTGATGTATGGAATGATACCTTCCTGGAAGACACCCTGCTCCTAGAAGCCTCCCACTCCTGAGTCTCTTGTCTGGTCATCTCAACCCATGACACTATCCTAACAGTCTTGGAAGATGCCTCTCTTCCACTTGGACCTAAAGGTTATTTTCAACTGAGCGACTAACTCTTCCTATGATCCTCTTGAATCCCTTTGAGTCTATTAACTCCCTCTAAATTTGAACTCCCTCTAAGTCTACACAACCTTTGGAGCTACCTTCTCCCTATCCACTTTCCTATGCACAATCCAGGGAGGTTCTCCTCCCCACTAGATCCTAAGGGATGACTCCCTCTTAACTCAGGCTCCCTATGATCTCATACCACTCGTGGAGCTACCTTCTTCACCACTAGTGGAGCTGCATGCTAACTCTTTACTTGTGTTGTTGGCGAGGTCACCTGCCTCACCACCGGTGGAGCTACGTGCTCCTCCTCATCCATATCTCTACTCATGCTAGTCACAAAACGCATAGGATTGCCCCTCGACCTATATACTTTTCCCTCTCTAACTCCAGGACCATTGTTGTGCCTGGGCTAGATCCTCTAGGGGTCCAATAACATCTATCCATCCTAGAACAACACTGCAAGCCCTACTCCTCAATCGTTGAGGATGAGAACACACTCCTAGTACCCATAGCACATTTTCCACTTGCAACACATCCCCTAACTCCATCCAGAATACCATTTCTCTAGGTCCCTGTACTACATGTATGGTCCTCAAACTAAGCTCCTCGTACATACCTAAGTCAAACACTATGAAGCTCTTGAACACATCTTGTGGCCCTGTCATGTTCTAGTGGTTCCCATTGTATAAGAACCATGCACTCCTATCAAGGAAAGCATCCCACTTACCTAGGTCACGACCATCCAATGAACTTATTCACAAGTCCATCATCCAAGTCACAAAAATCTATGTGTCTATGCACATGTTGTAATTGAGCATCTGTCCTCTCTGAAAAATCCCAAGCTATGGTTGGACATTTAGTATAGTCCACTCTAGACCTTCGCAACTCATCTCTGCAAGTGTCCTCATCCTCCTCGGTCAAATACCTCATACATTTTTGTACTTCGACAATGTGCAACTCTCTGATCCAATGAAGACTCTATCTCGTCAACCTGATATACACACGAAGCCATCTCGTCCATGCCAAAGAACCCAAGTTTCACCCATTGCAACTCACCATGAAAATCCACTGGAAGTCCATCCACAGGGTTGGAAACCTACCACACAACATACTATTATGATCTGGGCTCTCCACCAATCCACTAAAACTACAAATTTTCCACACCACTGAGTTGCAATAGTCCACAACTCCTCATCTGGACAGTCTGCTCCATGTCTCAAACCAGATACCATCTAAATTGTTTCCACCTGCAACTGTCATTGTAGCTCCCTCTTAGAGCTATCACTTGTGACCTTCCCAGAACAAGAACAAGAAAAACACTCTTCTAGTTTTGTATACCAAAATGTGTCTCAATATTATCCCCTTCTCTACAGATCCCATGCTATGAAACCATGTCAATATTATGTGACTAAATTTCAAATATGAAAATTTATTCCTAGTGAGATAACAATAAACCCAAGTTGTTATCACTGAACAATTTTACACTGAAAAATATTCATTGAAAATGTATGCAGTGGAAACAACAAGATCGGAGATTAATCATCAATCTGAGGACAACCTTGTCCTTCAATAACAGAAAAATCAGAAAACCATACCTTAGCAAATCTTTGGAAATTTCCTTTGCCCACAAATCTACTGTAGACCACATGTACATCATGCTAACATCACATGTATTTTTGTTGAAATCAGCCTATACAGACCTACTCCTACCCAAAAAGAATTGTATGGATGTAAACGATCCACCTTACTGCAACTCGTGTGCATACGCCATTATGCCTCACTGCAACCCATGTATATGTAATTGCACCTATTGCAACTCATGTACATATGTGATTGTGTCCACTACAACCTGCGTACATGTACAAAACATTGTATGGACACTTTTGTATGATTTGCTCCACATCATATAGTTTCTTCCTTCTGTGATTTCCTCTCTCCTAGGATAGATTTTCCAGAGTTATAAACATTCCCTTTTTGAAATCACCAATCTCCTTGGCACAAATGCAGACTCACATATGCCAACTCCATCATGTCTCCATACACACTGCACAATATGAAATGCCACAATGACATCTCTCCTTTATATACAAGTCTTAGGGTCAACACAGAAGCCCCTCCACAAGTCAACATTAAATTAGACTTTCTTGTGGGTGTGCAGCTCTGACACAAACCCATAAATCCCACCACCAAACCCATGAAGCCCCAGCTTCATTCCAATGGTGGTTTTATCCAAACGAAGAGTGTAATGTGGTTTCCACGATGATTCTGACATTCCCAACACCTAGGGCACATGAGAATACCTGTCAGAAGATACAAAAATAAACATATTTTTTCTTTAGGATCATCTCTAAATCCATAATAATGTTTCAAAATTTCAAGCTCAGCGGTGGTGATAGTACAAGTTTGAGAAAGAATTGGGAAGCCACATGAATGATTACCCCTCTAATGAAATTATAAGGATGTATTTTTTGTTGATGATCTTTCTCTTAGTACACTTCATATTTTCAACGACTTGATCACTTAGATCTTGCAACATCTTGTTATGAGCCTCTACTTGAAGATCTTTGAATCTTTGTCAAAATTGTCTACAGGATTCCAAACTCGGAGATACGATAGTGATGCAAAGACTCTACATGATTGGTTGTTCCAGAATTCCAAGATTCAATTTTTTGTTTTAAATTTTACATAATTCCATGATTGGATCAACAATTTCATTGATGGATCATTCATTGACAACCACTTATTTTACAGGCCTTGTGAAGACAAAGTTTCAAGTGATCAAAAGGTTTTGTGTTTACTTGAAGACTTGAGGTAACTCTTACTTTTATCTTTAGTTTTATTTTATAAACTTGAAAAAATGAAAACAATCCAGCTATAGTCTGTCTATATTCCATTTATCTTGTCCTTGTTCTACCTTACCCTTGTCTATATACCTTGTTTTTTTTCTATATCAACTCCATTTACTTTTGTACATAAATTTCATTTATCATTACCTTTATATTTTTCCATATTCCTTATTTTCCTTGTTCATAAACCTCCACATACTTTGTTCATTTGACTCAAATTTTCCTTGATCTTACCATATCCAATATACATGAGGTTCATTTGAAGGTTGATAGACAAAAAACATCAATCTATAAACTATGGTTTAGAACCATATAATTTAGAATGTTGGATGAGCTACAATGAATGATCTAAGGTGAAATCTCTCTCTCTCTCTCTCTCTCTCTCTCTCTCTCTCTCTCTCTCTCTCTCTCTCTCTC
>ML812234.1:42697-68436 GCA_009831015.1 Picea engelmannii
TTGAATATGTGTTATAGTACACAATAATTTTGCATAATTGTTTGTATTTATAAAGTTAGAGTTTCCCTCTAACTTTCTGTAGAATATTGCACCAAGTAGTACTAGTAGAAATGATGTTGTACAAGTTGAGGAACATGATCAAGCAAATGAGGATCTCATGGAAGAAGATGATGGGACAAATCAAATGATCTGAGATTTGTTTGCTCATTCGGATGAGGATGGGGACAGTGATGGTATTTATGATGAACCTCTATTAGAAAAGGCAAATAAACGACTTTATTAAGGCTAAAGAGAAAATATTTTCTCCGCTACATTGTTGCTAATGAACTTAAAGGTTATGAATAATGTGTCGAACACTTGTATGACATAGATCCTAAGGTATGTAATATGTTTCATCTCATATACATAAATGTTGACTTTTTTCTATTTGTTTTAGTGTTAATTAATGTGTAAAATAAGAATGCAATTTTTGCGATTAATATTCTTTACATTAACTAGTTATTTGTTATGTTGTAGATTGTTAGGTGAATTTTTGTTACCATCATCAAATATTTTACCTCACACATATCGATATTTGCATGCCATTATGAAAGACATTGGAATGGATTATCAAACTATAGATGCATGTCCTAATGATCATATTATATATTATGGACAACATGCTTTGAAAACAGAATGGTCGCAATGTCTTATCAATAGATATTGAACAAATCAAGTAACAAAAAGGGTGCCTCGAAAGGTTCTTTGTCATATTCTCATAATTCCATGTTTGCAGTGATTGTTCAGGTGTGAAAGCATGGAACAATTTATGGATTACCATGCACGTAACAGAAGTGGAGATGGTGTTCTTCAAATACCTACCGATGGTTATGCATTTAGGGAAATTGAGGGAAAATGGGCATATTTCAAAGATGAACCTTGTAATGTTAGGATTTCATTGGCAGTTGACGGTGTTAATCCATTCGGAGAGCTTAGGTCTATTTACTCAGTGTGGCATATTTTTGTTATCAACAATAACATTCCTCCTTGGATGTCAATAAAAAGAGAGCACATAATGTTGACAATGATTGTTCCAGTTATTTGTTTACATTAACTTTTTGAATGTAACATTTTCAATTGTTTCATTGTTTGCATAATATATTTTGTTTATTTATTTACTTATATATACATATCATGGTTATAGTAATTATGTGTAATTTCAAACAATTACGTAATGTACCAAGTTAAATATATGAATGTATATATCAAGCCTCTTACCAACGAGCTACTAAAATTATGGGCTAGCATCACTATGTATGACATTTGTAAGCCAATCGGGGAGAAGAAATTTAAATTCCGTGGAATACTTTTATGGACAATTCATGATTTCCCGGGACTAACACATTTTTGTAGTATGTAGAATTCTATTTCTCTTGAATATCATATAATTTTTTAAAGATAGCATGCTGCATGTTTAATTTTTAAATAATTTCATCGTATAATTGACATTAATCCATCTGTTTCAGGTCTTCAGAAAAAGGGTAAATTTGCATGTCCAGTTTTTGGTCCTAAGATGAAGTATTGTCATTCAAAAATTTTAGGAAAGGTAGTGTTTGATGAGTATAGGCACCTCCTCCCTAAGAACCATAGGTATCGTACTACTAAAAAACATCTTTTCAATGTGAAAGAAGAGACTGGTTTAAAACCACGAAGAATGACACCTCACCTATGGAGGTTGGAATATAATAGAAATCATCAAGGTACACAATTTCTTTATGTATCGTATATGTAATGTTTTGAATGTTTATTTTAATCATTGAATTTATTTTACCGTATTTGATAATTATTTTTGTGATTTATTTTATTCTTCATGAAGGCCACCATCATGAAGGTATTAATAATGGGCTTCCATAAGGAATGAAATGTTATCCCACTCAATTCATGAGGTTCCCCTACTATGAGGAGCTAAATATATCTCATTTGTTTGATACAATGCATATTAGGAAGAATGTGACAAAAACGTTATGGTGAATCATAGATGGTAGGAGGGATAAAGAAAAAAATTTCAAAATTTGTATTGACATTCAAGAAGCCAAGCATGCAATGCGAAGTGTGATCCGATCAAATAGAGATGGACTAGACCAAAATAACCTACCATGGTTATTAACAGAGCAACAAAGCAATGATGTAAAAGAGGTCGTTCAAAGAATTAAATTTCCCACGGGTTTTGCTTCAAACATAAATAATATCTTAACGAAGAAAGGTGAATTTGGTGGGATAAAAACACATGATTGGCATACCTTCATTAAGGTAAATATTTTGGTATACATATTTGTATATATTGGCCTTAAACATATTTTAAGTTTTTTTTTTTTTTTTGTCTACTTTGGTCGAAACAAATAATGATTCATTTTTTTTTGTTACGGTATGTTCTACTGCTATCTCTCCCAAACGACTTTGAAAACAGCGTCAAACAAGTTATATATGATCTTGGAAAATACATGAGGTAAGTAGTTGTGATTTATATGCAAAATGTTCTTTCAATTTGTTGTTGTACTTAATGACATGTGTTTTACTTGTAATGTAATATATTATATTATGTTATGTTGAAACATGTTATTTTGTTCTTTCATGATCTCATGTAAATGGTTGTCATTGAAATAAATCCATGAAGAAGATATAAAGTATTGGAAGAGAGAAATACCTCGGCTAATGTGTGAAATGCAAAAGTATATACCTCCATCATTTTTCAATGCACAAGAACACTACCTCATACACCAAGTCCAAGTTGAGGAGATTGAAATTTGTGTACCTGTACACACAAGGTCAATGTGGATGGTGGAGAGGCACTTGAAATCATTGAAGGCTTTGGTTAGACAAAGAGCATGTCCTAAGGGTTCTATGGTGGAGGGACATATGGTATATCAATCCATGGTGTATATTAGTCAGTATCTTCCTAAATTAGTAGTGCCAACTATGCATGCAGTGGATCGCATTTGGGATGTGAACTCCATCAAAAAATTTGAATATTAGGAGCACCTGTTGGGGAAAGGTAGAATGAAAAAAATGAGAGGTAACATATTAATAATTGTGGAGATTTATATTAATACATATAATTTTATTTTTTGTGAGTATATGATCATACTCATTAATATATTAATATATGTTATTTCGTAAATTATTAATATTTACCATGGATGTTATAACTAATATTTAATATTGGTGAATTATGTTTTTTTGATTCAGTTGCTCAAGATTGGGATGCACTGCATTTATACATTGCAAACAATCTTGACTGGATGAAAGTATGGATTGAGATATGTAAACAAAATCATGGTGGTAGCTTATCATGGCAATGACTGTCTAAATTGGTTAGAGAAGCTCGTTGTAATGGAGATGCCAATGTTAGGCAAAAGGAAATTGATTTAGCATATGGTTTGAAATATGGGCAGGCAAGCAAATTCACCCATTTTATTCAGTTATTTTATATTATATTAATGTGACTACATGTGTACTTATATCTTTTTCAGATACTTCCCAAGTTATATAAATATGTTAATTTATTAATTGACAATGCATCTTTTACATATATGGCATATTGCAGTTGAAACGCCACAAGGCTATGTGGTGCAATGGTCATAAATTTTGCATCAAACAGTTGGATGAAACCAGGAAAACTTATGATAGTGGGATAACTGCAGTATTCTAGGTCACTAATGTTTCCTCTAGGAGTGGTAGACATCCCCTAGAATCTAAAAATAGATGCTATGGGTATTTGAATGATATACTTGAGTGTGACTTTAATTCGTTCAAATTAGTTCTATTCAACATCAAATGGTATAGGTTACGAATGCATGAATGTGATGAGGAAAGAATTGGCATTTAGCATGCCAATGGATTTTCGATGATTAAAACAACATTGTTTGAAAGATGACATGATCTCTATGTTTTTCCAAGCCAATGTGAACAGGTCTTTTACTCAAATGTTCCAGGTGAGAGGGATTGGTCATTTGTTGTTAGATATGATCCAAGAGGAAGGTCAGTTAAGTATACTCATGTATAGGAAGAAAATGATATTGAAGAAAAATATGATTCATCAGATCAGACCAAGCCGGAAGATAATACAGGGTCAACAGATGAAGAAGATGAAGAAGATCATGATCCAATCATAGGAGACAATGCAGTTCTTTATGATGATGTAGATGAAAATATGCTCGAAAATGGCATTGATAATGATGATGATATCATTAATCCTTTCAACATCGTTTCTGAATCAGATGATGATACAGATGCTGAGTTCGATGAATAAGAAGATACAGAATAAGGATGATTATATAGATGTTGAGTTGGATCAGGTACGTGACTATATATTTTAATTTGTATGAATTATTCTCTTAAAATAATTTACTTATGTCATGGGTTAATTACAAGTTTTTAAGATGTATGTGACATTTTTATATCCTATGTTACATGTTTTTAATTATTATGTGAAACCCGAAAATAGTCGCCAATATACTAAAGTATGTGGTAAACTAACAATATCATTTACAAACACAAAATTTCATTTACCTTCAGTAATTTTTGTTTTTGTAGTTTATATGCATGAATCTTACTAGGTTTCTTTCGATTATTTTCTATTTTATAGATTGGGTATTGGGGAATTGAGAGTGATGTGAGGGGGAGGGTAGAACCATATGATATTCCACCTTCATGTGGTTGGCCTTGTTCAGTAGAGGATAAATTATTCTTGAAACCAAGAGAATCTCATTCATTTTTATACCATCATGATCATAGATGTCATCATTGTTGTCATAGTATTGCATCAACGAAGTTTCGATTAACGTGTTTTTCATTTCTATAGAATCTTCGTTGAAACTATTTGAAAACATGGGACTTTGGCCCATGATTTATGTGGCAAGAAGAACGTGCATTTCCAAATTACTCAAATATGACTCACACACCAAATTTATATATCCAATCTCAACCTAGTTTCATTTGAACCATATCATTGTGATGAAAAATACCTCTTTTTTGTTCATTGTTTAATCAACACCATAAAAATATGCCCTTGCAGTACTAGATGCGGGAATGTGTGTATTGTCGAATGAATTTTAAAAGGAACAATGAAAAGACATTGTACTAGGACTAGATATAGGCAACAGTGACCTGTGAATGGGACCAACGTTGAAATTTTTACAAATTGTTTCTATATGCACTAAAATTTGACATGGATAGACTATTCACATGCCTTAACGATATGGGAGGGTTTCTGGACTCAAATTTGACTCACACACCCACTTGTTTCCATCATCAATTTATCATGTAAACCATAAACCCTATTTTTCTTTCAAAGTACACAAATTGGTTGACACAAGTTTTAAGTTTGCATCAACCTTTCTTCATTTTTCTTTAAGGTTCTACATTAATGTATATACAATATATGTGTTTCATAGTTGTGATGAAAAATCCCTCTTTTTATTTCATTATTTAATCAACACCATAAAAATATGCCCTTGTAGTACTAGATGCGGGACCGTGTGTACTGTTGAATGAATTTTAAAAGGAACAACGAAAATACATTGTACTAGGACTAGACATGGGCAAAAGTGACCTATGAATAGGGCCAACTTTGAAATTTTTTCAAATTCTTACTGTATGCACTGAAATTTGACGTGGATAGACTATTCGCATGCTTTAATGATATGGGAGGGTTTCTAGACTCAAATTTGACTCACACACCCACTTGTTTCCATCATCAATTCATCATGTAAACCATAAACCCTATTTTTCTTTCAAAGTACACAAATTAGTTGACACAAGAGAAGCTCATTCATTTTTATACCATCATGATCGTAGATAGACTATTCACATGCCTTAACGATATGGGAGGGTTTAAGGACTCAAATTTGACTCACACACCTACTTGTTTCCATCATCAATTTGACTCCCAAAGACAAATGTTATGGTCTAATTTTACCAAACTATGAATGGGTTAGGACTAGATTCAAGCTCAACATGAGGGTGTTCTTTCCCCGCTAATTATTCCAAGCCCATTCCCTTGGATGTAGTTTCTCTAGAATATAGTAGCTAGGGACAGTGGGGAATCTCGTTAATTATCCATTCATGTGCATCACTAATTAGATGACGAGGCATATGGATACCTTAAGATAGTCATAGTTACTCCCGTCGTTTACCCGCACTTGGTTGAATTTATTCACTTTGACATGCAGAGCAATGGATTAAATCAAATTACACCTTTAGAAGGGTTATGGGTTATGGATCAATGATTTAGAAGGTTAGGGGGTGTAGATTCAAGGTCTAGGTTAGGTGATTATTAACACATCAACCCCTATCATATAATAATTATTAAATATACATATTAATTATTGAATATATATAATTATAATATATATTAATTATATATAATAATCCAAAACAAAAAACAAAAAATTACATTTCAAACTTGCATGCACGTGAGGAGAGAAAACTATGAGGAGACCACACAAGGAGATCAGACGAGGATATCTGAGGAGAGAAGAAGAGGAGATCCAAGGAGAGTTGAGGAGAGCACACCACAAGGAGAGTCGAGGAGAGCACACCGCAAGTAGCTTCCCAAACCCTGTGATCTGCGTGAGGGAACGTCGGAGAAGGAGATCTAGGGCACAGCGTCAGAGGACATAGAAGTCGCAGAGAGCGGAAGAGACCGAGCTAGAGGGAACACGGTGACCACGCTTGAGAATGGTGAGTGGTTGTTACCATCATTCACTTTTCATTATTGTCCAAATTGATTTGGAAAACCTTCACATTGTAAATAAATCCAATGAATCGAGTTGATGATGTTTTCTCGCCTATGTTTGGAAGATTGGTTGTTAGCATGCATAATGTCCAGGAACAGAAGGAATTCTTCCATCATGTTAATGCATTTAGGAAGGATCTACTTCACTAATAATCTCAACCCCCTTAAGCATTCCATTTTGATCAATCTGAAGAAGGTCAACATGCCTTCCTTCCTAACATGATTCTTTTGCATTGAGATCCAACTTTTATAAATATGGATCATACCAACCTAATTTTCTTATAGGAGAAGGAAGACAATAGTGGTAGAGAGAAATCATATCAATGGGAAGGCCAAGGAAACATAGGGATGAGGAGTTCATATCAGTGTCTTTGGATTCGACATCCTTTGTGCATAGAAATTTTTTTGATGGGATTACTCTTAGATGTTTAACATAAACATTCCCTTGATGTTTATTGAGATAAACATAGAGTTGCACCTTTCTTAATTTCACAATTGTTAGGCTATTGAGGCCTACAAGGGAGTCGAATGATTCAAGAGGAGAGGGGTTGGCTCAAATGAAGAGGAACAATCCTACTTCCCCCTTTTGGGATCATGATCACATAATAAGATGGAATAACCTCTTCAAGGATGTCCTTTAACTATGAATTAAGACAAATACCAAGGGAAATTGCCTAGTCATTGGAATGATTAAGGAAAACAATCATAGACCTAAAAAACTATATGTAAAATAGAAATAAAGAGGATTATAGGTGCAATGTATCAGAATAAAATAAAATATTATTAAACTTCTTCAAGATTCACAATTAACTCCAAGAAAACCCCCTCAAAGTTGGGCACTCATCAATAAAGGTGGAAAGATGCTCAAAGTAGGGTTTGACAAAGTCTTTGTTGCCACAAGTTGCTCTCCTTTGAAGTGCTTCCTCAAACCATGCTCTTCTAACATGTTCCTTCCTTAAAATAAGAATTCAAACCTTGAGATAATGGAGCAATCCTCTTTGTTTGCATACATAATACTTGATCATGCCATACAATCATTTTATATTTCCTTATAAGGTGGAGTGTTCCTTCCAAGATGAAATTTAAACCATGTTCTCATGGTTTAGTTATCATGTGTCCTCTCCTTATCTAGGGCATTCCTCAAGCATGTGTCCTAAGCAATTATTATAAGCCCTTTTACATGGGGTGCTCATCATCTAATTTTTACTTTATCCTTATTTCATGGCTGGAAAGAGTCAAATATACCACTAATTGGTACCCCTTTTGACTTCATCAAGTTAGGCACTCCCTCTAGACATTGATTAATTTCCTTTTTGGGGGTTTGTGCAAGGGTTTAGAACTTTGAATATAGAAAAAAAGTTCAAAAATTGGAACTAGGTTGAGGATGGATTACTCACTATTTCGGGGTTCTAATTATATTATATTATAATGTGGCAGGATGATCATGGAAAATGGCTAGCCACAGAACATGTAATTAATTATCAAATTCGACTTTCATTTTACGTGAATTTTATTATTTATTTATATAATTTTATTTGTGTGGCGATTAGTTATTTCATTTTTTTATATAACTTAAATAACATTGATTTTCATGTTGAAATTATATGTAGTCGATAGGCCATGTTGATCATGATTTCGTCGATGAGGAGGGATTGTATTCATCCCTTGATCCAACGGTATTAATAAAAAGAAAGATCATTAAAGCAAACAAGGAACTTGATAGCTTGCTAGACCGTCCAGATCAAACTCTTGACGTCCTAGAAAGAATCAATCTCCTTATGTCACAGCTTAACACATATAAGGTAATAACCATAATTTAAATTATTTTTTTTAATGTACTCATATGTTCAATTATGAAACTCTGTTTTTTAACTTTTACATCATCTCACGACAAAAATATTTTATTTTTTATAAAGATATTTTTGGAGCCTGTTCAGCCCGATGTTGATAGTAGTGGTGTTGCAGAGACCCCACAGAGTCTTGACGTTGGTTTCCATACAACTGCTAGAGTACTATTTACTTCTTCATATTCCACACCTAATTTAGATAGGATCCATGACACACACCGCTAGGCATCCCCACAACGTTCAGGCTTTAGAGGTGGTGAAAGAGATGAGGTTGATGATGTGGTTGACATGGTTGCATTTCCTGGAGCTAGACGTGTGACCAGCACGGGGACCCTTCCGTGCACATTTTTGGTCGACGATAATGAACTTCCATTAAAACAAATAAGACTCTCGAGTAGTTTTTCATATTTTAACTGTTTCATGTTGTCCATATCATACACAAATCATCTAGATTATTATTTTTAAATTAATGATCATATCTTTTTGTGTGTAGGAAACAACCATTTTTATAGGCACCTGGAGAGAAAGGCCTTGTTGATTTTTTGGGAAACCTTACGCATGAGGTGGAATTTCCATAATTCCAATGTCAAAAAAGAACTTATGGATTATCTCAAAGGTCTCTTTGGAGTAGACACGTTCAATAAAAAAGTGGTCACCTATGCAGTAGGAGAATATTTAAAATATACGCGGGATGTTTATAGACGAAGCTTGGCAGGAAACCATAAGTAGGAGCATCATCCCTCGATTCTAGAGAGGGAGTGGAAGGCAATCATTGATGATGAAAAATAAAAGATATTTAAAAAATCAAGAGAAAAAATAACTGGTACCCCGAGGTAAATTAGAATATTTTGATTTCAATACCTTTGATTTTTTTTAGATCTAAATTAAAGTGTGGTATATAACATACTTGAAAATTTTGATGATAGGTTGTCTGACACTTCGAAGACAACCAAAGAAAGGATTTCCAAACATGTCCAACGCAAGCTAGGACATGGTGGCTACTCGAGGTTACAGTCACGAATCATAAGTACCCAAACATCTTAAGAATATTATTTGTATTGCCTTACAACTTTCAGTTTATTGCAGCCAAAAACATTAAAAAAGCATGCTCTTATGCAATGCAGGGCAACGACTTCGAAACTGAAACCACAAAGGAAGACCTCCAACTTGTTTACAAGTACAGATATAAAGTTGTGGTTGATCGTAGGAAAAGCATGGGGCAGACCCCAAGATCCAGTTTGTGGGATAAGGTAAATAAAAATCAGTCTACATTAACCTTTCATTTTTTATAAAATATGTAAATGTTTGATATCATCCATAATTTTAATGTCTTGCTTTGTTTTAATCAAGGGAGTAGCACTATCAATGAAACCATTAGCATTGGACAACAAAGCGTTGATAGTGAAGTGCGGCCAAAAGATCATGGTGCTCCCCAGCAACCCCATCCCAGTGGGGTGCAACCCAAAGATGTTCCTGTGACTAAGGCCGACGACAGTAAAATGGTTGTATATTAATCATATACTTAATAATTTTGTACTTGTAAATTTTGTACTTCTAATTTTTATTACTTATACATTTACGGTTTTGTCCTTATAAATTTTTTCATTTCAATGGAAGAGAATGACGTAGTTGAGCCTCCTCGACCTGAAGATGATCAGGAGAACAGGGCAGCCATTCCAACGGTGTCGACTAGGGGACCAGCAGGTAAATAATTACATTGCCGAGGTTTTTTTTAATATTAATGAACTACTTCAATGATATTTAAAAATTGGCCATATAAATTTAATAAAAACATTTTTAGGTGATGGCCCCTCACAGAAGCCTCCTCGACCTAAAGATGATCAAGAGAATAGGGAAGCCATTCCAACGGTGCCGACTAGTGAACCAGCATGTAAATAATTACATTTCAGAGGGTTTTTTTAGTATTAATGAACTACTTCAATGATATTTTAAAATTGGCCATGTAAATTTAATATTTTTTTGTTTTTGTAGGTGATGGCACATCACAACAGCCTCCACGTCGTGGGTATGAGACCAGGTGTGCTCGACATGAAAGGACTGAAGCAACATCAGTTGTTGAAGAGCACCCAGTAAACGAAAACATGGACATGGATGAATTACTTAAGAACTAGAAAACACAAAAGAAGACTAAACGAAATTGATGATGTATAATAATTTTATAAGATAGATAGATGTACATTATATAGCTAGTATGTTTGTAACACATTTTGAAAGATAAATCTCATTTATAAAAATTCTTTTTTATGACATATGCCTTTGAATGATAAACCTCATTTATAGCTTTACAATCACTTTTTATCAATTTTGAATATTTTTAATGCATATTTTTTAGTAGAATATAGATTGGGTATTGGGTAATTGAGAGTGATGTGAGGGGGGGAGAGGGTCCATAGGAGCTTCCACCTTCAGATGGTTGGACCTGTTCCGTAGAGAAAAATTTATTGGAGTCGTTTATTCTTGGAGCAAACCTCTCTCCATCCAATGGAGCAACAACATAGTCAATGTTGACTTCATTGTTGCTCCTTCAGATTGAGGGAGGTTTGCTCCAAGATCAGATGGCTCCAATAAATTATTATCGAAACCAAGAGGATATTATTCAGGTCATCACATCTGAGATGTGTGTCTGTGTGTGTCACTATTTAATATCCTTTCATATGGATTTTACAAAAAAGAATAGCAATGGTGTTTACTATTTGCAATCTTGTCGGTTTTAATTTCTATTAGGATTTATTGACATGTCTTAAAAGTATTTTTTGGTTTTTACTAAAAACTAAATATAATTTTGTTTTTATTTACTACAGCATGCAGTTCACACATTTTTCAATGCTCTAGATGTTGTATCAATGCAATGCTACACATTAGAATATCAAAGATCAGGTATGTCTTGTCTTTTTTATTCTTTTTATAACTTCTTAAGGTTCCTTTTATTTATTTTTACATTACCATCTTTTGTGGGCCACTATGGGACCAATCATTCTATATAATCAACCACACCCAAGTATGTAGCATATATGATTCCCTTTAGTTCATCATATCATATGATTCACACAACTAATATAATACTTCAACTTGGTTTTTTGTGGTTGTGTATAAGTAATCCCATGGATATCATAGTATAAGCATAACCATAGTTATGAAATAGAGTATTTGAAATGAATGAGATATACATACTACTTCCGAGTAGAAATTACAAATCATAGGCACCAATGAACCTAAATACTCATCCTGAGTTCCAAGAAGATGAAAATCATACATCCCACCAGCCTAAAAGTGGATAGGGGGTTGGGTGTGTTACACTAATGACCTATATACACTCCTATGATATTTATTACTCTCCTGCGATATTTATTGAAATATTTATTATTTTGTTGTAGAGTACTGCTTTAGCACCAAAGGAAAGTATTCCACCCTTACCTATAAAGAAATATAAACTTGAAAATGCTTTAGCTATAGACATTTCTACCAATATGTTAACCGGTGTTATTCCACCAACACTTGGAAGTTGCACTGCACTTGAATCATTCAATCTATCTAAAAATTCCTTAGAAGGTTCCATTCCATATTCACTTGGGTATCTACAAAATCTCATGGACTTGGATGTGACCCCAATTGTTTTCATTAACATTGGAACGAACACAAAAATATCTTTGGAAAGACATGAATCCCAATGGGAGCAATATTAATTAACCAATAAATCATTGCTAACACAAGATGAGATCCAATATATTGCTTATTAATTTGAGAAATTTATTGTGAACAACACTTACTAGCTAGCAAAAGTTCAAAGACTTGGCCAGATAAACAAGGAATCAAAACTTCAAATTGAAAACCAACCTATCCTCTAAATGAAATATCTCTTACTATAATTTTTTTGAAATATATTATTGTAACATATACAAAGGGTGACAAAAGGGGCGTAATTATACTAGAGAACATGGGGAAAATCTAAAATGGGGGCAAGAAGTGGTATGGAAGAGGTGTAATACTCATGACACACTCCAATGCCAAGAGAGATAAAACTCAAGTTCTAAAATAAACAATCAAGTTATGGAACAAAAGAAACAATATGAGCACACCTAGAATTTTCAACATCTCAACAATTTTATGGTGGTCATAATTTTAGCAACATTTTTTTGTTTATTATTACACAATAAGTGATTGAGGATCTCCGAAGGAGTTAAATCTACTTTGTATTTGAAGGAAAATTAAAGCATGTGTGTGTGTGCACACATTCAATTGGGTCTAGCTCAATGGATTGGGAGGAAAAACTTTATCCTCCCCACCTAGGCTTAAATCCAGACACATGCATACACACACATTCAATTAGGTCTAGCTCGGTGATTTGGGAGGATAAATTTATTCTCCCCAACTAGGCTCAAATATCGCTTGTGACACATTCCATTCTTTTTGAGCCAATTATTGTTGAAGATGTAAACCATGAAAAATATATATTCTCTCTTATGGGTAGTAAGGTGATATATATATATATATATATATATATATATTCATTTTCTTAATAAGTTTCGGAAAAATCAGCTTTAAATTTTAGCAAAGGTGTGAAATGATTTGGAACACATATGGAGGGTTGTTAAATATGGCAGAATAGTTTAAATTGGTCAGAAGGAGTTCTAAAATAGCGGCGATGGAAAGAAATCAAATATCAATGGTTATGATTGCGATCCTGGAAAGTGCACAAAGGTTAATTCCATAAAGTGGTTATGAAATGGAAACCACGGGTTTTGAAGGTAAAGACGTGTCAGCATGGGGACGATTGCGGAGAAGAAATTGGTTTACATTGAAACCGTTGACTTGTCGCTCCGAAAAGTTGAATATTATAAAGTTGATGTGATTTTTGTTTGTGTTTATCTTTGTCAAAGCGGGAACTAATATTGGAGATGTTGCAACTGTCACCTTCGGCCAAATTTAGAATTCTCAGCACCATTATAATCACCATTACCAGGTATTGTTTCTTGTTGCCATGGATCCCAACGTGCTCAAAGTATCTGAACAAAGCCCAAAAAATAATGAAGAATCCCTAATCGATAGAGATAATGATGTTTGTGAACCTGAATTCATTCTTTCCCCTATTTCTCAATTAAGAAGTAACTTAGTTGACGTTAGAGGGAAAGGTTTGCCATTTTTGGAGTCCGTCCAAGCTTCTCTCATTATGTATGCAACCGAATTATGTTTTCAGTTTCCCAAATTTATAGGATGGTGTGCAGAGCAATACTCAGAGTCAGAAAGAGTTGTAATTGATAAAAAGGGGTCTAAAGTCTTATGTAAAATTGATGATGTGTCAGTCAAGGAGTCGTTAAAAATTCCTAAGTCTTTCTCTGAGAATTTTGAACCTTTTGATGAGGAAGAAATGATTAGATTCTATAGGGAGTGTCAACCAAAGATTAAAACTTTGTTTTTAAGAATGATTATCAAGCTTGATCAGTTCCCACAAACTTTGTCTTCGCCCTTAATCATCGATATCATGGTCAGTGAGGCTCAATGTATCTTCTCTTTGTTAAGTTAGGTTTTAGGTCTTAATAATGATAGATTCGTAGTTGAGGTCATGTTAGGTTTCCTGCTCAAATTATTCCAGTCAAAGTCAGGTCAAGTTGTCTCCATTAATTTTGATGAGTTCCTAGATGATACCATCCACAAATAGCTAATGAACTTCCATTGTCTTAGACACTTCAGATATTGTACATATATGATGAAGATTTTTCTCATCGGCAACAATGCAGAGATCCCTGAAGCAGAATCAACATCTATTGAAAGAAACAGGATGACTACAGTAGTTTTTATCAATAAAGTCATTTCAAAGGCCTACCAGATGATTTTCAATGTTAAACTACCCAGAGTTATTGAAGAAATGAGAATTCACCTGCAGAATCCAAAAGACAGAGTATGAGACTGGACCCTTTTCATAAATTCTACAGTAATATGGGTATATGGATTTCATGAGTTTCATTATTGTTGCCCATATTTTTGACCCCTGGAATTTTTGCTCTAGAGTTCATAAGATAGAAAATCATCTATGAAACTGAAAATTTCATCAAATATCATAGAGAAAGCAATATAAAGTTTCCTTTTTTGATTGGCCCATTCATTGTAAAATCCAGAACATGTCTAGCACAGGTTGAGGCAAAGATCAAAGCTTTGTTTTTTGCACAAATGCCAGGTAAAAAATATGATCCTCGTCAGATCATTTCTAGAAGGAGGCAAATGAGAAAGAATGATCCATATGAGCATGAGCCTATTGAAGGCCTGGAGAATTTTGTAAATCTTGAAGAATGCATCGATGTTGAAGCCCTTCTACAAAGGCACAAACATAGTAGACTATTTCAAAGGTGGTAATTAAGGTTCGAAAATCTAGTACACAGAGTAAGAGGATTGTTTCAGAGGCAATGGACATAGACATTGAACACACTACCAGAAAGAAAATGAAAACCATCCATCTAGAGAAGTATGTAGACTTGGAGGATGAAGGGCCTAAAGAACAAATAGGTTTAGACATGGTGGAGAGTGGCATAAGTGTAATTGAATCCAGAGTTGATCAATTGGAAAGTGAAGGTAGTTTAAGAGCCTTCCATAGCCAGAAATGTTATTTTGCTCAGGCCTCAAAGGAGGCCTACCAGTCAAAGGAATATTTATCTAAATGGTATGCAGAAAAAAGAAAGGAATCACTAAGTGAGATCATGAATCTAATGCCTAAGGTAAATAAATTTTCCTACAACAAGTCTTCATTATTCACAGTCAGAGACACAGAAAGGAAAACATTCAACATTTCCATAGCAGAAGAAGATAAGGTCTCTGAGATCAAAATAAAGTATGATAATATTAGTGCTCATGATAAGGTTCAATTCCACAAGTAGACTAGTGACCTGCTATATTCAAATTATTTAAATTTCAATTTGAAAAATGAAAAACTAACATCACTAGATGCCAAGCTTGAAGGTTATCTTAGGCAGGAAAAAGAAACAATTAAAGAATGGCAGATTCAAATAAAGAAACTTGAGGTTGATGGCCCCAAAGAAATGAAAGCCTTGCTGGATGAGAAAGACAAAGTGATTCTCAGCCTGAAGAAAAAGTTGAAAATTCTTGATATAGAGCATCCACAGACTATAGAACTTGTAGCATTGGAACAGGAAAAGGAATATTTCAAGAAGCAATCACTAGATTTTCAGGCTAAAGTGAAAAGAAAAGACAGAAATGGCAACTAGAGTCATAGCTTTGTCTTCTGTTGTACCCTCTGTTACACCCTTTGTTATTGAAAGAAAATAAGGCACTGAAGACATTGTCCAAGCAATGTCTCAAGTTAGCTTAAAGGATGGGGAAATAAAAGAATTGAAAGAGAATATCGAGAAAATTGAACAAGAGGCATAGAAAAGGGATGAAAGTGTATCACAGCTTAAAAAGGAAAATGCAATTTTTCATGAAAAAATGAATAAGATAAACACCAAGCTTAAAGGAAAAATTTTGTTACAAGGAGCCAAGCACATCATATAGGAATCCATATCATTTGAGGTTACAAAACTCAGGACATATATAAATTATGTTAATGATGAGGACAGCATTGCAGTTTTGGCTAAATAGAGATGCAAAGTTATTAATGAAACTTTATCAAAAAGACCAGCAGAATGGGCCCAGAACGTTATCAATCTCCTTAATACAGTTCCTTCATCAAGTTTGCAGATAATTGGGCTCAAATATAGAATTGTTTTCATAATATGGGCTAGAAGAATCATAACCAAGCACAACCTCCCAAATTCAGTCCAAAATAAAGCAGCCCAATTGCAAAAGATTGTTCAGGATTTTAAGGATTTGTTTGAAGAACTATTTATCAAAGGTCTTCCATCATTATAGGATGGAAAGGGAAAGTTACATGAACAGGAATCCTACAATGCACTCTTGACACAAGCAAGGATGGATCACTCTAGGTTTGAAGACTTAGATGAATTTTTAAAGGGGTCAACTGTGGTAGAAATGTTAGCCATAGATTTTGAAATTTTGAATAAATTTAAGATAATAAAATTAGGCTTGTCTGTCATGTTGTATGCCTCTTGCATCAATTTGGAAATTTTAATAAAAGAAATGATGGATTATGATATTCCTTCTGAATTACAGTGGAAGGAAATAGTAATATTGCATAAAACTACATGTAATTTTCCAGGTATTAGTAAATGACCATCCAGCTGTCAACAGAGTATGGGTCCAAACATCAACCAATCATATTAAGACACTACCAAGGTCAAAGGGGATAAGATAAGGATAAAGTTACCGAAATATCTCAAGGATTCTGATTTTCTGAACTACTACTTTTTTATAAATATTGTAACACATAATGTACAAAGTGTTGTTCTTGAGATTGATTCTAGGCTCGAAGAATAATGTCAGGCATCAAAGATTAAATGAAATGTTTTTTGTAATTCTTTCTTCTACCTCAATTTTATAAGATGCAAATTCAAATGAAAATTGTGATAAGAAAATACAGAGGCAGTATCTCTTTCTCTGAGTCGTAATTTTAATTTTTATGTGGGGTTGAAAAGATTCACAAAACTATTATAATAAAGTAAGGTATCAATTACAGATAAATATTACCTCATTCACAGTAGAAGATAAGTAGAAGATATGTCCTTGATAGATGATTAAAAATGTAGAAACTCACACAGATTGCATGTCTTGTTTTATTCACAGTAAGAATAGAGGAAAAATTGTAACTGGACGAACTTCCGATGTATCGAGATCACAATAGATGTATTACTAAATTGTAATCTTTCCATATTCAAGAGCCATAGAATGAAGCCATCATGAGAAGAAAATGGAAATACAAGGAAAGCACATAACTCAAAGAAATGAGACTTAGAATCTATGTCTTTTGTTTGTATTGATATTCAATAAGTTCTATTTTTTACATTTGGCAAGAAGAAGCCCAAAATAGATCTATGATATGTTTATTTATACAAAAATTTCTTAACTAAAAGTAGTTATACATTCCACATTTTCCGCTCTAACTATAGAATACAATCAAAACTGAACAAAAAAATGCATATTTTGCTGAGATATGCTTGATCTGGTGTCACTTCATTAGGTTCTTTATTTTCTCATGGATGTGCTTGATTTTCTCTGTTCATTGAACTCAACACAGATTTCCATTAATGCCACAACAAATCTGTAGGGTTCAACATTCTCATCCAATTCGAATGCAAACACCTTTTTATGCACTAATGGTAACTTTTCCTGAATCTTGATGACTGCCTGAGATGTAGCTTGGTGTTGCAAATTTGGTTTTACCAACAAATCATTTATCTTTTGCAAATCAACATGATTTATCTGTTGGATGGTATTTTGTATACCTTCCTTATTTTTCTTTGAATTTTCTTTATTCTTTTCAATCTCAATCTGCCCCAGTTTATCAGGGATAGCACTACTATTGGAATCAACCAATTCCAACTCTACAGCAGAAAGGGTGTTGAGACAAGCTTATTTTTATTCTCTAGCCAGCTTCTTACTTTCTTCAAGGTTTGTCTCCCAAGATTTTGAATCCATTTCCCCTTTTACCTGCTCATACTGTGAAAAATGGGCAAGCCTGGGAATATTGATTTTCTGTCTCCATACCATAAATTCCTGGAAATTTGATCTGGCTACACAGGCTTCCTTTTCTTTCTCATGAATATTATTCAGGGAATTATTCATCATTTGGTAATAATTATGAATAATATCCATAATTTGATATAAATCATGTTGGACAGTTTCCATCTTTTCATTAATCTCGGATGCTTTCCTTTTAAATGCAGCATTATCTATTCTTGTGTTCTCCAGTAAAGCTATTCGAGTTTGCAATTGTCCTATTGCACTGTCTCGGTGAGAAATCATAGATTTTCTCACATGTAAATCTTGGACACTCACTTCCAGTTCCTCCTGCAGCTACTTCATCTGTTTTTGATAACCCAGTCTGGTTTTATCCATGTCGAAATTCATTTTACTTCTAGTAGTTTGTTCTATGTTTTGCATCTCATTTTTCAAATCTTCAACCAGCAGACACTTATGTTGCAGTTATTTTGTCAGATTTTCCACTGACCATTGGTTGGTTGTGGTAAAGGATCCTAATGAATCTGCAACCCCTTTGGAAAATTCAGGGTCATTTTGTCCCTGTCCATCATATATCATTTTGTTTCTCTTAATAATCACTCCCTCCTTCTACTGAGATTCTCTTATAATGATGGATTTTCTTTTCTTATTCAAAAATAAACTTGATGGGGGCATCTCTTCAGGAAGAATAGGTGTGAGGTCATCTATATGAATAACCTCTGAATTGGGAACTTCAAAACTTGTTGCTATAGGAGTTAATGATGGAATGGGGTGATGCAGACCCCCCCTTTCTCCTGTCGGGGTTGTTGATCTCCTGGTCAAGGATCAATCAAGATATTGAGTCGAATTGACTCTTTGGGTCTTAGCTCGACCCCAAATCAACTTACACAGGTCCTTTCTCCAAATGTGTTGGTCGTATGAGATCCACAGGCCCTCTCCTGAGCGTTATTCAAATTTCAACATCAAACGAACTCTAGCTCTTCCCTGGCTAAGCTCCTTCCATTACGTTACCACAGTTGTGACCACTCGCCTAACCAAAGGCGCGTTCATGTGTCAGGTGTTTGCGTATGAGCCAACTCTGATTCTCTAACTTCTGAAATCCCGACGTGGGGCCTAGTGCATGCTAGCTCCTCCCTTATCCTTCGACGATATGAGCCCTCGCTATGACCTGGGCCCAAACTCTTGAGCACTTCGTGGTCTCATGTTTTGCGCCCCCAGAAGGTTTGTTTTCTCATCGTCTCGATTTTCGAAACCTTAAATCTGGGCTCCACGCACGTTATATCAATGGTCCAAAATCCATATGATCCGACGGTCCTGTTGTCTTCTTCGCGTTTCGTGAAGTTGGAGGATCGCTCACCTCCCTTCTCTCGATCCCCGATTTCCTGACATCTCCTCACGTCAAATCAACCTCCCTTAACTCTCTATGGTTCGATTTTCCAGATGGCCTCGTGATTTCAGATTTCGTGAGTTTTCACAACTCCTGCCTCTGGTTTCCCCGATTGTGAATTCAGCGAAACGTTGATCTCTCGCCATGTGTCCCTTCTTGATGGATGGTTCTGATAGACTTCGAAATTTCACGATTTCACGATTTTGCCTCTCATGTGAACTTTCAAAGGGTTAAGATACGTGCACCTTACTTGGATCCAACGGATGTTGGTCCTTCGCATCTAGATCCGATGAATGAGATCTGGTCTCCCCTTGTGCATGTTCCTCATGTTTGGACTCTGATCTGATGGCCCAGATTTCTCCCTGCAACCGATCTAGTGGTTGTTGTAGCTCCTCCTCCTGAGCTTCCATATCTGTGCACTCCTTGAGCATATTCTTACGCAAGACTTAGTTCTTGCGGGTGATTGTGTGTGCCTTGCAGCAGTTGCTTTGCACTCCTTGCAAAGGGAAAGTTTCATGCTATCTCTTCTAAGATTTGAAATCGAAACAGATTCCATCAACACACTCCTTGCGCTCGGTGTGCACACCTTACACTCACTCAATAGAAGAGAAACAATTGAAACTTATATTGACATTCACAGTTTCATCCATTCATAACGAAATTCATTCATTTATGAAAATCCAATAACAAATAATTGCAAGCAGTAACAGTACTATGCATTTGGGTCAATTTTCCTCTGTCATATTCATTCAAAAGTAAATGGATACAGCTAATATTAGAACAATAACTTAAAACTCAGAAAATTCCTACTAACTCGCAACAACCTCATTTGGGCGTACAAAACCTCTGTTTAACTCATAGGGTCCTTAGGGTTCCCCCCGACTACTCATCTACCTCCAAAATGAAAACCTAACTACTACGTTCAGTTACATTAAAGACTCGGAGTGAAACTCCCTGATCGCTCATTATCATTATGTTCCCAAGCATTTGATCTTCTTCCATTTTTCCAACCAGCTACAAAAGATTCATCGTAACTCCCAACATTCGAGATTCCGAAATGATTCGCAGGCGCTGAGTTGTCCTACCACGTGTGCTCGCTGGTGATCCTCCTGCATCATAGGGGAAGTGAGTGCAGTGGATTTTTCTGGACTTGTGACACTTTGGATAACAGTAGTAGTAGTTGATTATGAAAGGGGAAAAGCATGTCCATGCTTCATGAAAGCTTCAAAGGACTCTAATAACTTTTGATCATGCTTACATGGTATTGATGTCTTCACCTCTTTATATAATACATTTGTATTCTTCACTACTTTTGTAACTTTGTCCTTAGTCAAGATTTGTTGGGGCTCAGTAGTTCTTGTTTCCTGTGAGGATAAAATAGGATTTGTTTCTCCCTCTAAAATCTTTGGCAGGTTGTTCCTTCTGTGCTTCTGAAATTTGAGGAAGCCAACCTGTTGATATGGAGGTAGACTTTGTAATCTATTGTCCACTTCATCATACGATCTAACTCCCATGAAAACATTGTCATAGGGGGAATATTGATGTATGTATATTTTCATATTAAACTGGGTTAAATGATTCTCAACTACCCTATGAGGATCATTTTTTTTGTATTCGATATCAACCAATTTGACATCTTCCAAAGTTGAAGCCTCAACTTTTGTATGACAAAAATCAGATAATGTGAACATGCCAACTTGTATGGAAACGGTTGGCCGCACCTTTTTCTGTGTTGCTTTCAAATCTTTGGTAATTCCTCATGCCACTGTTTGATAAGCCACTTCTTTGCACACCAGTATATCAGGTAAGAATTTGGGAATGGAATGGGGTGAGACAAATTAACCAAGTACTCTGATGTAGGAGAAATTTTCTTCAATATACCAATCTGCAATTGCGCCCAAATTTCCCATAATCTGTTCTGAGATTCTTGGAGGAGGGTTTCCGCAGATAGCCACATGAATGGGTATCACTTCATTGTGACAAATTTCATAAAAGAAATATTTGTAATTTTCCTCCCATTACTTTGAGTGGTAAAAATGTATGGGCTCAGAACTAGCTGGGGTCCAACTCTAGTTCATGAGTGGAAAAGGAGTCATAAAACAGATCGTGTCCATGATGTATGCGGACATATAAAAGGAAGCATGTTGTCCTCTATATTTCAACGCGTTATACTCGGAAACCTCCTTGGCTAGTTTATCTGATAACATTTTCACCCAGTTAAAAGTATAACCCTCAGCAACTTCATTGATTATGGAAACCCATTCCACTGTAAAATGTACAGGACATTTCCTACCGAATAATCGGTAGAGCATTATGGTGATGTACAAAATGTGAACATCCAAATATGCTATGGAATATATTGCATGAGCATCAATTTTGAATTTGGTTGTATTACCCCACCAGGTTTTGATTATATCATGGTTGGTTCTACCATAATGAGTGCATTCTCTCCTTTCTAAATCCAATATAAATGTTGAATTATAAGTATATTTAGGTTCAGAGGATAATTTAAACATTACTTGTATATCTTCTGGTCAAAAGGAGCCAACAAAGGTCTTTTGGTGACTGAAGATGCTTCTGGCTGGGATGTTTATATGGTCCAGGGCCCATCTTATCATGTCATTATAAGGAATTATCCTCGGTCGAGAAGCAACCTTGTGTAATTTGGACTGAGCCACCAACCTAAGCTTAGTTGAGAATGATTCATCCTCTTCTTCGGTTGAATCATTGGGACAGAGAAGAATTTTTTGCTCCAAGATGTTGTATATCTGTTTCCAAGTTTTGATATTGTTTGTGATTTGAGCAGTAGTGTCTGAGAGAATATCAGTATTTGGGTTAGAATCCTTAGTAGACTTTCCTGCTTTGTGCGGGGCCATGAAGTTAACCCTCCTGTGAGAAGAAAAAACATGTAAGCTCTCAACACTAGATGTGAAAAATCGATTGCAAATGGAGGAATGGTTTGAAGTTCAAAATTACCTTTATTCATAAAACTATTAAAGTCTATTAATTTTCACATTAATCTACTGACAAAGTAATTATTAAGAAAAATCTATGGAATTTATTACGTGGAAATAGCAATATTTATCCAAATCTTTAACTTCAGCCAGCTATAAATGCAATTATACTTTGGTGGTTCAACATTCGGGGGTTTTGGATGAAGAACAACGGAAATCTCCCAAAGTGCGAATTTGCAGAGTGATTAATTGATAGTATGTTTTATCAGTTTTTTAAACGTTTTTTATTTATTATTATATCAAATGCTTTGGCACTTTGGTAGTTTGGCAATCCTGAACCTATCCTTTGATTTAACTCTAGAAGGACAATCTCCCAGAGTGACATGGTAGTGATGACATCATCTTTAATGCGTGTCAAGAAAATATGAGTGACACATGTCACCTAAAATCATGCTAATGATCTGTCACAAATGCTAAAAATGAATGCCACGTGTCATCCAAATATAAGGTTTTATGACAGGTGTCCTATGAATAATTTGTGGATCTGCTTAGAAGATTTTCGCGGGAAAATTGTCTTCGGGACTTCGGAGCTTTGTAACTTCGGGATTTTTTCTCTTTAGATGGTTTGAAACTCCCGAAGTGTGAAGTTTTGAAGTAATTGTTGGAAGCTTTATTTTAAAATTTGAGCAGCTTTATAATCCCTAAAACACGAGAGTCGTTTGACCCGTTTAGCTAAAAAAATCCTCAACGGATAATATTTAAAGCGCCTTATCGATATGTAACGAATATGGATTTATTTAATTTAATAAAAAACAATTCTCCTAAGTTTTTTTTGGTTGATTTTCATTTTATTTTAAAAGGTAAAAACAAAGGTTTCGAAATTAAAAAGTTTAAAATTCTAAAGTTATTATAACACAAAGGGTGGGAGAAAGTTTGATGAGTTGAGTATTCTAAGAGTCTTTGTACTGTAATATTTTCTTGAAAAAATTATAAAGTTGTGTGATTCAAGGATTCTGGGATCCGGTCTTGCTTCAAAGATTCATGTGCGAGTGACTATGTAGCATGTTCACTTTAGTGTATGTTCTTCTTTCAGTTTATTTCTATGTTTCCATATCTGAATGATATTCAATTAAAATATTGTTTCATAATTCATCATGTTTATGCTTTGTCACATAGTTTAAAATATCAATGGTGTTTTCTTCTGCTAAAATAGTTTAAGAAATTTCAAAATCTGATTTCTTAAAGTGTTGATTTATGTTTTGCTTCCGTCCTTTCTGCTACAACAGAATTTAAATTAAACCAGAACACAGTTAGTGTCTATCTTCCCTCTGAATTATTTTCCCATTAATCGACAGATTACCCACATATTCATAAGCTTCAACCTTTTGAATCCATGCCCAATGGATTTCTCACAAACTTAAACATCAAATCCCATCCAAAAATGTATTCACAATCCAAGGACCTAACCTCAAGAAACAAAAATCAAATCAGTCATTTCAGCGACTAATTTGGGAGAGAGCCCTCTCTGAAACTGGAAGGGTTAGATTCTAGTTTCTAAAGTTGGTTTGTGGTTACCTCTGGGTTTCTTTTCTCAGCCTAAATAAATTACAGATTGATAACAGAATTGAAGGATAAATTCTATTGCTTTTCAATGCAATGCACATTGCATCCAAATGCTTAATGTTTTTATGTCAATATGTCGGGCTTTTTGGAAAAAAAATTCCACTTTAATTTCCCTACACGTTCACTGAGGTTTGCATGCATTTGTGTTTGTAACTTTGTATATCTTTTGTGACTAAATCATATCGTAACCATGACAAAGAAAAATAATATAAATATAGAATTCAAAAAATTGAAGCCACAACATACAATTTTAGAGTCTTCTCTTACTATTTTGCATACGGTTCACTCCATAGTTATGATTTCCACTTAGTGTGGCTATCTTTTAACCTTTAAGGTGTCGGGACTCACTGAAAATGGATTCTTCCACTTATCTTTTGTATGTTTCAACAAAGGCCTTCCCAAAGGTTCCAACTTATTTTGATATTTGGACATATGTGGCCAAAATTTTAGACATTGGTTCGGTATATTTTTTGAGATATGCCCTGTGGAAGTTAGGGTTCCTTAATACTCCTGAAATCAATTTCAAATGGGTCAGTTTGGCATTTTCGCTATAACTTATTTTCTGGGATATTTCATACCATGAAATTTTGAGGAGATGGAGGAAAAATCTTTGGGTACATGTTAGTTCACTATAATTCATGAGATATGCCTTGTGGAAGTTAGGGTTTATTAATAGTCCTAAAATCAGTTTCAAACAGGTCAATTTGGAATTTTCGCTATAACTCCTTTTATGGGACTTTTAAGACTGAAATTTCCAAGGATCTTAGGAGACATACAAAAGTACCTTAGGTAAAAATTTCAGAATTTAGTTCGCTATACCTTCTGAGATATACCCTATGGAATTTATGGTTTCTAAATGGTCCTTAAATCAGTTTCAAATAGGTCAATTTGGCATTTTATTTATAACTTTTTTTCTGAGACTTTTCAGACTCTGAAATTTTCAAGGATATGAGGAGACATACCAAAGTACCTCAAGTAAAATATTTAGAATACCATTCCAAAAATTGGATATATGCCATGTTTTACAAGTTCGTTCTTGGGAAGAGGCCAAAAATAACAAGCTTTGAAAAGTTACCATAAAGTTCATTTGGAAATTCAAATTTAGATTAGACCTGGTGAAGGCAGAAGTAGCAAGCTGACTCAGTGAAGGTAATTTGAATGTTATCATATTTTGAAGAAGATATATGTACTAAAGAATAAATCCTTACTTGAGCATCGGTGGTACTCAAACAAAGAGATTGGTGTATCTTGATAAGTTGGCACTAAGTGACTGGTGTCTACGAAGATCTGTAAGAGTAGGTTGGTGCCTAATAGAGTTTATACCAGTGGGGATTGGTTTCTCTAGTATGTTGATCCCTATAAATATTTGTAACAATAGGTTGGTGCCTACAAATAATTATAAACGGGATTTTTGTGGTTTTATCTCAAAAGGGTTTCCACGTAAATTGTTTGTTCCATGTTCTACAGTTAATATATCTCATATGTGATTGCTTTCATATGTTGATGAATGTTTGAAAAAATAAAAATAAAAATTATCTTATACTAATTCA
>ML812234.1:68456-97706 GCA_009831015.1 Picea engelmannii
CCCCCCCAACTCTCAGTATAAGTGGCTTCTCAACATAAAATCCTTGACCTTTTCTTTGGGCCCCATGGTAGGAGAAAATAACTCGATCATTAATTCCCCAATAGTGGTTTCCTCTCCAAACATATCTAGAAAATCCTTTTGAAACTTGGTCCATTTTTTTATAAATCTAACAGGTAGATTGAAATACCAAGTGGAGGTTGAGCTTTCAAAAGTATAAGGAAAAATTCAACATACCACATCCTCATGTTGTACATTCATTAACCTAATAACAATAATAAACTTATTAATATGATCTTCGAGGGATCCATATGTTTCTAGGTCATATTTCAGAAGTAATTTCTTTGGATGTTTGGGTAAGTGGTGTAATAGACCAAGTTATTCCAAGACATACCTATCCAACCACAGTTGGTTATTATTGTCGTTATTATGTTCCATGTGGTTTGGTTCTTGGTCTAAGGCTTTTGACTCCGTATCTGATTCTTTTTCTTTGGGTTATGAAAACCCCTGATTATTAGAATGATTTCTTGCAGGAGGATTTATTGCAAGGGTATTAGGAATCAATCCAAAGGGATGATTAATTTAATGTAATTCTAGATCCACTAGGTCTTCAACCGTGTGTACTAATGTATGTTCTAATGTAGACACAATGGATTCAACAACTCCTCTCCTTCGAGAAAGAAAAGGTGTTGTGGGAAGTGCCCCAATAAAATGAAATTCCAAAGATTCTTCCCAGAGGATAGCCTCCTGAGACAACAGATAAAAGTAATTCATAGTGTTAAGTTCTCTAAGAACTAATTCTAACAAGAAGCCTTATTGTTTTATTACTTTTAGAGAAAAAATAAGTATAAAATAGGGATAACGATTCTTCTTCAAAAGATAACAAAGGTTTAATATTAGTCTGAAAGGGGAGATTTGTGAAATAAGTTTCAATTCAGCTTGGCATTTTCATGATAACTTATTTTATGGGATGTTTCATATTGTAAAATTTTGAGACGAAGGTGAGATATCTAGAAACATGTGATAAAACTTTTAGAAATTGGTTTGCTATACTTTCTGAGATATTCCTTATGGAAGTTAGGGAATATCTCAGAAAGTATAGCAAACCAATTTCTAAAATTTTTATCACATGTTTCTAGATATCTCACCTTTCTATCAAAATTTTACGATATGAAACATCCTAGAAAATAAGTTATCGTGAATTGCCAAGATGAATTGAAAATTATTTCGCAACTCTCCCCTTTCAAAATAATATTCAATATTTTCTCATCTTTGTTTTGCGGAGATGTGGACTGGCAGTTTTGGAACAACTCCCTTGTCATTCCGCAATCAACCTAATGCTAACACGTAGTCCTCAATGGAAACCGTTGTTTGTATTGCGGGGCCACCCTTCAGAATTATCCCCTGCGCAACTTCAAATTCCGCAATGCTTCCTAGCTGTCGATTCTGATGGATCGTGATCAAATTTACTAGTGCCCACTCTAATTTATTTCTTCGCCAAATTTAACTACTTTGTGCCTTTTTTAACCTTCCAGTCAATATGTTTATTTATTTTTTTAAATAGATATATGTCATCACTCTTGCGACACTCTTCCTAAGTTGTCGTTCTTGCGACGATTGTCCCTGGTTGTCTCTCTTGCGATAATATTCCTCGCTGTCATTCCTGCAATGATCTTTCATGATTATTTTTGTTGAGACAATTGTCCTAGTTCATCTCTCTTACGATGATTGTCTTAGGTTGTCTCTCTTGCGACGATCTTCCTCGATTTTCGTTCTTGTGACGATTGTCCTAGGTTGTCTCTCTTGCGATGACTACGTAGTTCGTCTCTCTTACGACGATGCCCATAGGTCATCTCTCTTGCGACGACCATCGTAGGTTGTCTCTCTTGCGATGTTATTCCAGGTTCGTCGCACGTTCAACAGGATTTGATGCGACGTTTGTGGGAGTCAAAATTCGTCGCACTCTCCACGAAATAACGTCACAAGAGCGCCGAAATGGTCATCGTAAAATGACCCAAATTTACTAGTGATCTCCCTACAATCTTCCTACTAATCCTACACAGATAATGGGATATAATTCTATGGCTTTCCTTTAAACTCAAGAAATCTGATTCGCAATTAATCTAATAAACGGCGAAATGGCATACATTTTCCTAAAGATTGTCCTTCATATGTCACAGTCATTGCAATCCTGAAGTTCCAACTCCAGCCTATACAACCTACCCCATGCACACAAGAGACAAGCAATGTCTTCCTACTTCTCATCTTAGCGTTATAATCCTTGATCTAGCTTGGATCTAACCTGACCTATGATAAAATAAATTAAATCTGAATAACAGAAGCACCTCTATTAATTTGAATAATAGAATTACATCAATACAATTATCTCTTAGTGTAGATGCACTCCTCTTTGTCCCTTGATCCTTGCTCCTCCTCGGTTCTTAAAAAAGCTAGGTAACTTGAATGCAACTGATATAGATGGAGAAGCACCTCTGAATTTTGGCAGCATAGATCTGTAAATGATTATTCTTTCCCATGCTCAATATTTTTCTTCTTTATATAGATTCTTAGAAGAGGCTTGGGAGATATTTTGCATCTTCCAGAGAACAATGGAGACTTGAATGATGTTATTTCCAAGGCACGTGCCACAAAGAACCAACTCATCCCTCACTTTACTCTTTAAAACTCTACGAATATAGAAGCTTACGGAGGGTGTCGCTTGTTTTGAACTGATGACAAGCGACATGCCCCTGGTTGTCCCATAAATGACCAATGACACCCCTCAAAAAAAAATGAATCTTAAGCTATAGTTGTGTCTTATCTTTTATCTTTTGTTGTATTTTTCTTTGACCCTATAGGTTGGATATTAAGGCTATAACAAATGCCCCCTAATGTGTGAGGTCAGGAAAGTAATATTGGATGGTCGAAACACATTACAATAAAATAGTATCCATGTGAGGCAATGTGAGGAAAAAGAAAAGAGGTACAGAGGTCAAAGAGTACCTACAATAAAACACCAACGATAATGCATATATAGACCATCCAAGGAATATATACTCATACTTTGAAAAGTATTAAAGCATGGCGACCAAAAAAATACACTATGGATCCATGACTTGAAATAAAAAACCATGGCCACAACAGAATACACGATGGATCCATGTTATCAATAAGATCATAGCCACGAGAAAATACAATGTGGATCTATGTCACAGCATATGCATAAGGAAAATAATGAGCACTGAGGAGAGTGTCCTCGAAGTCTTAAAAGTACTCATATACAAGTGATATACTCCATCACAACTAGAGAGGGGGTGTTATAAAGGAATGATGTGGACCAAAACCCAAGGTCTTCATCCCAAACCTTGATGGTATTATTCTACAATATGCGAATAGGTGAGTTGATGTTGAGCATGGTAGAAACCGTCTCATTATCGGTCATTGATGTATATCATTAAAAAATGTGAGGGGACCCACCGATGAGGAAGATGGACCCCAAGGTACCTAGTATAATCTAGCGAGTGTGAATAGAGGATATGATGTCGAACACTCGTAGAATCAATCGATCGGGAGTCAATGATGAAAACCCATTGTTGATTGTGAGGATGCCTACCACTGAGGACTGCAAGCTCCAAGGTACTAGTTGGTTTCTATATCCCTTTCCTAGATAATGTGTTGAATTCTATCGGAAGATATCCATCAAAGGAGGGATTTAATGTATCATCAATCAATCGACATGAAACATACACCAAGATATAATATGAAGAGATAGAATCATCGAATACAACTGAAACAGGGATGGCCAAATCTGAAATTCAACAAAACAGCAGATGGTTAACTCAGGCTTAAACTTCCCTTGAACATATAGCATGACACAATGGTGACTTGGCAGCAAGACACAAGAGCTGGACGAATATAATGCAACACTATAGGAGGCATTCAATCACTCTCCATAATTACTGGAAGAGTAACTAGTTGGAGTATCTTTGACTCATATTACTAGAACGGCTCCTAGGAAAGATAAAACCCAACTATGAGATGATGACCCGAACAAGTGCCATATTCAAGGGTGACTCAACTGACACTGTCATTTTGGAAATAGATCTATAGGGGAAAAAACCCATTATTTTTTTGATTGTTTGGTTTTGTGGTGTCTCCTTCATGGTTTAATGAGCACAAAAGGGAGATAAAAGTATGCTTTGTAGTGTCTTTTTCATTCATTTTTAATGATCCCGAAAAATAGTTTAAAGTATACTCGCGAGGGTTTCTTTTTCATCTTTTAACAAGTCCGAAAAAAGAGATAAAAGTGTACTCGGTATGTGTCTTTTTCGTGTCCTTTAACAAGTCTAAAAAAGAGATAAAAGTTTACTTGAAAGTATTTTTTTTGTATCCTTCAATAAGTCTTAAAAAGAGATAAAAGTGTACTCGTATGGATAGAACAAGTGGCTTAACATCATGCTCCTATGTTCCAAGTGCATGGAACCGACCTAAGGAACATGAATGCAAATGGTTACTAGCAAGTGAGGTCCACTCTTAACAGTTTTCTCTCCATGGGATGGTGGATGCAAAACAAAGGAAAAATAATGCAAGGAGATGATGGTAAAAGGCTACTGCAGTAGCGGTATGCGGGATTTAGGAAAATAGAAATGCAGTAGCAGGGTAAATTACCCAAGCAACAAATGCATAGGAGACCATTAAGCAACTTAAAAAGATGGGAAGTCCTCGAGATATGGCCAGAATAACGAAGAGAGGAAAATGAGTTTCAACATCAAGTCATGGCGGGACTACAAGAGGGTTCCTAAGCCTATCGAAAATCATAGCATGGGCATTGAATGGAAATCTGAGTACTAACTAGGGCACCCATGGAGGGTAGGCACTACCAAAAAGGTTACGACGTGTAAAAATGGCGTGGATAATGTCGCAGCTTGACGGGATCAAACCTAAGGAATTGTCGTGAAAAATAGGACAGTTAATAATGTAAAGTGATATCGCAGGGAAAAACCTATCCCTATATGCTAGTTCAAGAAACATACCTCAAGTTCGGTGGAATTCGCCATTTTTGTAAAAAAAATAGTCCTCATAATCCTATCAACACATGTAAACTAGATTATGGGGTCAAAACAAATAGTGATAACCAAGGATAATGGGTCTAATAACTGAGGATTGAGGTAGGGATGCCTTCAATCCCATCCTTTGTATATTATAATGGCAAAAGAATTAAGTAGGAAGATGTAATTTGAATGGAATATTGGAAGTTTGTCGGGAATCAAAATAGTTAGAAAAGCCAAAAGTATGAACCATTCTCAATTTGCAAATGGTACTCTCCTCTTTGGTGGGGAAACAACCATTATCATTGAGAATTTGAAATGTGCATTGAATAATTTTATAAATGCTTCAAGAAGTAAATTTAATAATGGTAAAAGTCATATTTATGGATGGAATATCAAATGGCAACTCCATGCAATTTCTAGAACATTATCGTTTCCATGCGAAGAGTCTTTGGCCTCCTTCTAGTATTTGGGAATGTCATTCTCTCTCGACAATCCCTCTACACAGTCTTAGCAAAGTATAATCAATAAGATCAAGTTAAAATTCCAACAGTGGGGGTCCTAATGGTTGACTCCAACTCGCATAGTGATTCTTATTAAATATGTGTTAATTTCCCTTTCGATCATCCAATGTTCCATCTTGCTTTCTCCAATTGGCATCATGCAATAAGTATCTCAATAAATTCCAAATTCCTTTGGCGAGGGGGAAATCAAACCAAAAAAAATTCCACTTGGTTAATTGGAGCACTATGAGAGGTCCCAAAGAAAGATGCATGTTAGGAATCAAATATCCAACCATCATGAATATGGCAATGGGGGAAAGGCTAGCTTGAAGATTAATCTTTGGTAAGTTGAATTGGTGGAAAAAAATTATCCTTAAAAATACTTACAAGGAAATCACAATAGATGCTTTGAAAACCCATTGGAGAAAAAAAAAAGTCTTGTGTTTGGAATTACTCAAATTTGTAGTACCGATAGTACAATCCAAACTTACATGTGTGCTAGGAAATGAAAAATTGATCAACATATAGAAGGATCGTTTTATGGCGAACCCGCTTCTTGAGCACATGTATGAGATCCTCCCTTTGAAATTATAGATGGAAATTCAAGTAATTAATGCTCTATTTTGATATCTCATCTTGGGATGAAAAAGGTGGCCACTAGATGGGTTGGTCTCCCATATCGCCACATGTTCATTTCACCCCTCTAGCTTCATCTCTACTTGCATCTCTTAAGGGATTTTCTCCTTTTGATATTTCTATATATGATCGAAGGGGATGGAGAAACTCAAAATACACTATTGAAGTTGGATATTGTTACCCCCCACCCCCTGACCTAGGGATAACTAAGGGGATTATGTCTCGAGCCCTGCAGGCAGAAAACATGGAGTGTCAAGAGCCAGAAGATCAGTTGAGCACACATTGAGTAGACAGATGCCCTTCTCTCCACCACACATCACCATTCATCGTCAGCAGCATAGCAACGTCCACCACCAGCTTGGTCCACATAGAATAGCAAGTCTTTCTTAATGAAGTAACAAGTCCAGTCTCATGGTAAGTGTCACCTCAATAATTATATCATTTTAGCATGTCACAAATATTCCTTTCTTGATTATGGAAAGTTTCCTTGGAAATTATACCTTTTTCCTTATTTCACGTTGGTGGTTGACATGGTATCCTAGTAAGTTGGTCACCCTCGGGAAAAGAGTTGTTATTGGAGGGTCTCCTTGAAGGGTCGTCGTACCTAGTAAGAAGGATTTGTACCTCATTTCATGGGAAGACGGGGTTAAAGGCCTAGAGGTGTTGTACCTAGCACTGTAAAAGTAAAAATCCATAATTTATCCTTCTAGATACTCACCCTAGATCCATGTTCTAACTTCAAGTGGCATTGGGGTGCTCTTTTTCTTTCCATTGCATATATCACTCAATATTCGGACCATGAAAAAAAATGAAAGGAAAATAAAGGGCTTGGAAAAATGTTTCATTGCAAATGAAGGGATGCAACACACCCTCCACAAAGGCACCCATAAATGAAACAATATGATCCCTTTATATGTCAAGAACCCCATGCCCAAGGGTATTTTCCCCCAAAACCACATCATACTCACTACATGGTCTAGAGAGTATCTTCTTGAGAAACATTCCTTGACTTGGGGATTGGCCTACCCAACAGGGCACCATGACACCCCTCCCATATCTAATTTTGGAAAAAAAATTAAGGTCTTTGAGCATTTGTTTAATTTGAAAACGGGGGACTTAGTTCACTTTTTTTGGTGGTTATTTTATTAAATGTGGCTTACTTGGCATGACTCATATGACTTGTGGACCCTTGGAAGGCGTATTTTCTTGTCTTTGTAGTACCTTTCTCGGTGAAATTCATTTGTGAAGGGACTAAGCCACTTGGACCTTCATAGGGGCATGAAATCTCGTCGAATGGATGTTGTGCCCCACACATTGGAGGCCTAGGATGATTAGCGTTGCACCTTGGATGAGGTCTCTAGCACATGAACGATGATCGGGAACATTAATAGAAGAGGATGTCACCCTCCTATACCCAAACCTTCCTCTTGGGTAGCATGAAGTCACACTTTTGATAGGACGTTTGGCATATTTGGTGCACTTGGTGGTGTTGTGGGATTGAAGCCCCACATTATAGCTTGATTTGGGGATGATGTGGCACCTTCCTAGCTTAACGTCATAGCCTTTGGATTCCTAATTTCACATGTGCCACCTTGGAGAGGATATTTATGGGATTACATTGCATCATTTTTTTATTTTTGGTCATTTTGTAGTCTATGTGGGAAAAAAGAGCAAAACGATTTGCTAATTAAGCATTGTAATTTTGGTTTTAGCCTAAAATTATGGATTTAAGTGTAATGTGGACAAACTATGACTTGTGTTTGCCTCTATAAATAGAGGAAAGTCATTTTTTACTTGGACATAACTCATCACTTGATAATAACACTTCTTGGAATACAATTTCGGCCCTCATGGAGAATTCGCTATGTCTCTTTTCTTGTGCAAATGTGGTGCTACTTGCTTGTTGATCATTTCTACTAGTGTGTTATCTTCTTGGAGGCTTGTGGTGCAGTATTGTAACGTATTTCTTGGTTTATTAAGGTGTTTTCTTCATTTATTTGTTGCCTATTAAGTGAAGTTTATGCAATTGTATAGTAATTTTCTTGGTAAACTCAAGATTTGTTGGAAAAACCCTAGGAGGAGTAAGAGTGTTTACACACTCCATATCTCACAATATTTCTTCATCTAGCTAAGGGAATTCAAATTTTCCTTAAATGTGTAGGAATGTCTACACCCTTGAATTAAATCTAGGCTAGGGTTTTATTTCTAGGGAGTAAGAGGGTTTACACCCCTAGAAACTCTAAACCCTAGTTTTAATTTTGACTAGTGAGTTCAACGATTTAGAAGAAGGAGACGTTTTGGGTGATATAAGGGTTTATACATTATCCCTCTCCACTTATCCTATTTGTTTAACTCTATCTCTAAGTAAGATACTCCATTCACCCAATAACAAGGCACTAATCTTTGCATTGGATAAAGTAAATTATTGCATTGGTAAACATGAAAATTGAAGGTTTGGAATTGTTCAAGTTGGATTTGAATTTTACATGATTTAGACTCTATTATGTTTCAAGGGTGTGTTTATTGGTCAAGTGGTTAGTTTGTTGTAATAAACATTAAGCTATAGCCATTAGGGTTGCAGCAAAACACTCTTCCTCATACAATTTCTCTACTTCTCTATGGTTGAAAATTGTTTGTAAGTTGTGATAATTAATCTATTGATAAAGGGATATTGTTTGGGTGGTTTACTTGTTGATTTTGGTGGTTAGAATTTGATTCTTTAGCAAAGGTTTTCTACAATCATAGGGATGTCATAATCACTTTCTGATAACACTCTCTTACATCCCTCTTTTGACATTGAAATCTTGGTTTAAGCATTGGAAAATTGTTTACTAATTGCAAGCTTTCTTATCCAATATCATATGCTGATTTTGATGGTCCAATTTTCAGCTCTTATAGTTCTCTTCTTGCTAATATATCACTATTATATGCTGCAATTTTGAGACAGCAAGGTTTCTTGTTGATTGTCCTCTTGTCTTGGGGCTTATTTTATCACATATTGTCTTGGTTTGGGTTATCTAACATTTGTTTTGCAGGTACTATCAATTGGAAGCCTTTCCTTGACTCATACTCATCCTCCATCAAGCCTCAAAATATTTTAATCATGAACTATAGGGGTGGTTCCTTCAGCTCTTTACATTTCCCCTTGCAATCCCCTAGAGTCACCCATGAAGACTCCCTTATGTTGGACTTGTCCACCACTAAAACGACGGGTATATCTATTGAGGTCACAGTGATAGGTACCCCCAGTTGTTTCATACACTTGTTGCTTGGGTTGGTATTTTCCCAAACTAAAAAATTTGCGATAACATTATTGGTGTCGTTGTCGGGGAGGATTTTGAATCCTTTCCTATCCCATAATGACACTCAGCAATTCTATCCCAAATCCTTTACCATTATCTTGCATGGGGACTCCATTTGAGGGAATTTTCCTTTTCACTTTTGATGAGATTTTCATAGATTTCATCTGGCAACTCAACAACCTAAGAACCCATCTTTACAAAAGACACTTCCCAAAGGAAGGTTTAATCTTTCCAAGGTTTACCAAAGAAGACCTACTCCTAATTCACCCATTGTCAAAACCTTATTTCAAGGAAGTATTTCTTTCTCCCCAATGACCTGTCCTTGGGATAGAAACTTTTACAAGCCATTGAGTATGGCCACCATCCCTGGGTACCCCAATAACATGCCTAAAGAGTCTCACAAGTGGTTACCCAAATTCACCAAAAACAATGGTATTACACCTGAAGAACATATTGATGTTATTGGTGTGTCCATGGAAGATAACAGTATAGAACATGAAGATGTTGCAACAAAGTTACTAGCTACCTCTCTTGATGAAGATGTTGCAACAAAGTTACTAGCTACCTCTCTTGATGAAGATGTTAAAAAGAAGTTCAAAGGATTTCCCAACAATCACTTGAAACCATATGAGGCTTTCGCAAAGTTGTTCAAAAATAGATGGACAACGAAGGATAGTGGAATGATATTGATGAAATTCAACCAAATCAAAAATAAAGAGAACGAAACAATGAAGTAATTTGATGCTATATTTGACAACTTGTACAGCCAAATACTGAAGAACTTGTGCCCACCAGAAGAAGTCGTTCTCCTTATTTATTTGAATTCTTTTGAAGGACAGTTTGGTTTTATCTTGAAGGAAAAGATTCCTGAAACTTTAGCAGATTCCAAAGAGTATACTATGCATATTGAGGAACATCGCATTAGCTCAAAGATCGATCCTTTTTAGTTTCATCATGCCAAAGCAGAACCTAAGATAAAGACGTCAACTACTAGTGTATAGGATCCAGTGACACTCTTGGCTCAAAAGTTTGATCAAATGAATACCCTGTTTGTCGAGACCCAAAATCAGATCATGAATAGGTTGATGAATTTAGAGAGGCATCATTCTACTCCAAGGCCTCAGTTTATCAGACAACAAAGGGATAATGTGGGTTGGAAACCAAAGCCACAAAAAAAATTGAAGGCACATGACACCTTGAATCCTACTGGAATGGTTAGCATGGAAGGATCACCATGGTGTTTGCCTTGTGAAGAACCTCATTGGGAACATGAGTGTTTGAAACAGAGAGAAGAAGAAGAGATAGGATTTACAAACAGGTTGAACGTCATTGATACATATTACACTCTCTAGGATGATGGATACATTGACATCACGGAAGAGAAACTTGAAGAAGCTAGGAAATGGGTAGTTAGACGAGCTCGGTTGGAAATATTAATCCAACTGGATGAACCTTTAAAGGAAAGGTTGAGGGAAAAAGAGATTTTAACATACTCTAGGAGAAATAAAGTTCCATCCTTTCCTTCCCTAGCAACGAAGGAGTTGCCTCCACCTCATCCACCTCCATGTCATGACTTGCTTCCACAACCTGTACCAAAAAATGAGGATCTTCGCTTGAACACCAATGTTCCTAGTATGATTGGAAAGATGAATATGGCGGTACCCGTGGTCGCGATGTGCTTTGTAAGGAAATAATTCTTGAAGACTTTAAAAATACAAGATGAATCAAGGGATCCTATGGTAATTTTGAATACTATGTATCATGGGAATTAGAGGGAAGACAATCCCCCTTTTTATCTTTCTCTAAGCATAAATGGCCTTCATTTGAACAATTGTATGTTGGACTTCAGGGCCTCAGCAAATGTGATGCCTTTGAAGGTCATGAAACAAATAGGTTTAAGGACAACCTATCCTTATGGAAACGTTTGTGGCATTGATTCAAACAAAGTCAAGGTTTACGGTCTCATAGAGGATTTGAGGATTCATTTACAATTTTTTCCCACAAGGCAACAAATATTGCAGAAATCTGCATGAAGAAAGTTGTCAGGCTACATCGGGTTCCTAAGACAATAGTTTAAAATAGAGATCCAAAATTCACATCCAATTTTTGGAAGGGTTTGTTCAAAGGATTTGGAACAAATTTAAATCTCAGTACAGCGTATCACCCAGATTCAAATGGGAAAAAAGAGAGGACCAACAAAATAATCGAGGACATGCTCAGAATGTATGTGATGGACCAGCCATCAAAGTGGAAATATTATATTCATTTAGTTGAATTTTCTTACGATAATGGGTATCGTGTCTCATTAAAAATGAATCCATTTGGAGCGTTGTATGGCAGGAAGTGTAACACGCCAGTGAGTTGGGATAATCCAGCTGACAACTGTCATTGGGATGGATATGTTGAAGGAAATAGATGAGCAGATGAAAAAGATCAAGCAGAAATTAGAGGCTTCCCGGGACAGGTAGAAAACTCATGCAGACAACAATAGAGTTTTCAAAGATTTTAAGTGGGAGAACATGTATTTTTAAAAGTGAAAGTGAAGAGAAGTCCGCTAAGATTAGGAAGCTACCCAAAGTTGGCATCAAGATATTGCGGACCTTTTGAGATCTTAGAAAAGATAGGGCTAATTGCATACATGCTAGAATTTCTTGCATCCATGAGAGTGCATAATGTATTTCATGTGTCTTTATTAAAGAAATATGTATCTGACCCTAACCACATAATTGATTGGACTATGATCCAAGTGGAAAACGAAGAGGATTTCTGGGTGGAACCAATGCGCATCCTTAACCAAAAATTGAAGGTGCTCATAAACAAATCCATAGGGATGGTAAAGGTTTAATGGACTCGTTACGGTCCTGAAGACGCAACATGGGAGCATGAAGAAACTATGTGGGAGGAATACCCACAATGTTTTTTCAATTTTGAAGAAAATTGAATGCAAGACTCCATTCTGAACAACGAGAGTTATGGAACCACATATCAGAGTCCTAGCCAACATATGTTGGAGCCCTGATAAAATGATGGTACAACCCGATGGATAGAGAACAATGAAGGGGGTACATTCCTTGGGTCAGCGAGTTGAGAGGAATAGGAGAATTTGGTCGGAACTGTTGTTGGAGTATAAAAATTGCAGAATTTATTTTCTAAGTCTTATGATGTAAATTTGTATATGTATTTCAGCATGGTGTTGTGCACTGAGGATGAAGAACAATTGTAAGGAAGGGGGAATGTAACGTCCCCACTATAATCCCCAATTTAATTAATGCATAATTTAAATATGAAATGTGGTCACGGACAAGCGATGTATATGTGAATTATATTTATGAATTTAATAAATAAAATGTGATGTCAGTTGCTAGGGGACATGGACAGATATTGGAATTGCTTAATCCACAAGAGAGGGGAGGATCTAAGAGAATTTCTAAGAGAGGTGTCCAAGGGGCAATTACCCATGTCTCTTAAATCAACTCACTACCTAAAATTACTATTGGCATATGAACCTTCTATTGTGTTGTTGAGTGTTCCCAAAGCCAATCATTGAATGCATGTAAGAGAGTGGGTGTGAGAAGTCACATCCCATAATTATTGGAAGCATGGGGGGGAATTAGAATCAGCTTGGGGAAGTGTATAAGTCAATGAAGAAAGCCAAAGGAAAGGAAATTTGTATGGACAATTACAGTAGTTTTTTTGGGCAATCATGTTTTACATGAATAGCAAGCAGATAACAGGGAAAAGAGCATTGGAGTTGGAGCAACCATGGAGGGAGAATTATAGAGCATGTTGTATCATTTTTGGAGCATTTTGGATCAGAATACTGAAGAGTCAAATTGGCAGGTTTGAAGAGTGAATTTTGTGTTATTTGCACTGTAATAGCAAGTGATTGTTGTTGTTTTCCTGGTAGTTTTCTGTTAGGATATTTAGACACTTAGGAGTTAGTTAATATATACTTGGTCTAATGTGTCGTTAGGTAAAAGTGTATTTCTTAGTGTGTTTCTTTAGTATGCATTAGTATGCATTTGTAGTTAGGAAATCTGACGGTCACGATATGTTCCCGACATAGAGTGATCTGACGGTTCATACTCTCCTCGATCTTAACGGCCATTGATCTGTGGCTTAACACCTGATTGGTCCATGATCTCTATTTAAACAGCGTGGAGGTTCATTTGTCGATGATCGATTGTGAGAAACTCTCTTGTAAAATCTCTCTATAATCCTTTTTTCTTTTTCATTAATAAACTGCTCCAAATGGCTGCATTGGCTGGGGTCGTGGATGTTTCCCTGTAGGCATTTTACCACGTGAAAAAATCGGTGTGTTGATCTTTGATCTGGTTATGTGAGTGGTTATTTAAGGTGTTCGTCCTCTATTGGAATACCTGTGTTTTCGAACATGGTATCAGAGCCTGTTTGAAGATCCGCTCCTGTTGTAGATCGATATCGTGAAGCCAAGTTGCCTCATCTCCATTTTATGTCATTTTCGTACATTTCTGGGCTGATAGGATTGTTCCATTGCGTCTGGAGCACTAGTTTCACTCAAAAAGTTTTTGTTCGCCCAAGATACGGTCATTACAATCAGATCCGGAGGTATAAAGCTTGAATACACATTTTTTTAATTTTTGCAGAGTACTATTTTGGTTTTATTTCGGTTTTGTATTATTTATTTACTGGTTGCTACTCTTTTAGATCTATGTATGCTCTTTTCCCCGTGCCCTGTGCGATCTCGAAAAATCAGAAACAGATAGGAAAAGGTGCATCTTATGGATAAGCTAACCGAGATCTAACCCTTGTTGTCATCGAGAAGCGAAAAAAAATTCTTGTGTGAAAAGAGTTTTTTTTTAGCACGCTCTCCAAGGTCATCTTCAACAACAACAAAAACACCCCCAATCCTCCTTCTGAACATTACAATATGTTTTTCTAGACCATTTGATTAAAATTTGTCTTATTAAGTAAGAGGTCTTGATTTCAAGTCTCTCTTTTGTTACTTTTTTTGAAAAAGTTCATGCTAAAATTGTAAAGTGTATTTCACTTCAAGTAGAAAAGTGAATCACTATAAGTAGCTTTAATATTTTATTTTAGATTTATTTGTTTTGCATGAAGTAACTTCATTGTAAAAGTGATCCCCACTTCTCTTTATAAAAGTGGATCACTTCATAAAACAACTTACACCACCATGTGGTCCTTTGGTTACCATTTATGCCTTTTTTTAAAAGGGCACAACTCTCACATCCAAAGTCCGTTTTAAGTGTCATTTTTTTAAAACCACATAACTTTTCGAGATCTTTCCATTCACATCATCAATTTCATTTTTTAAATCCATATTATCTGCATATTTAATATGGATTCTACAAGTAATCTCTTACTTACCAACACCAACTACTTCCAATGGAAATCCCACATGGAGGATTTATTAAGAAGCAAAGGCTTGTACCGGATTACCTTGGGAAAGGGAACAACACCCACTGATGTTGATAAGAAATCCAAATGGGATAATAGGAATCACGAAGCACGTGGATTAATCGGAATGTCCATCTCTCCTAATTTAAGGTTCCACCTTCAATCAATTGATAAACCCAAAGAATCTTGGGAAAAGATTGAATCTGTTTTTGGTAAACACAATATTATTCGAGAACAACAGTTAGAAAATCAAGTACTAGCTTTAAGTCTAAGTGATTTTTCTTGCATTGAAAACTATCTATCTAAGTTTAAAACACTCAGAACTTTATGTGAAGAATGTAAGATAAATATAGACGAAGATCGTTGCATCTATATTATTCTTTCTAAGCTAGGTAGTGCATATTCTGTGTTCCTATCTACCTTTTATGCCATGCAAGAGGCTCTAGGGGCAGCTTATCAAAAACCCAATCTTGAGAACTTTTGTGATGTTTTGATTAGAGAGCAAGATAAGCTAGTATAACTTGGAGTGATAAGCACTACAGGTAGCTCCAACAAAGCCTTAGTTGTCCATCAAAAAGATAAACCCAAGAATCCCAAGAAGCAACATCCTCACCACAACAACAAGCAATATAAGGGTTTCAAACCCACTCAGACAACTTCCGCTCCTAATGGAAACAAAGGAGCAAAACATAAAAATAAGAAGACTGACAGACATTGCAACTTTTGTGATAAAGACGGTCATGATGAGTCCAAATGTTTCAAGAAGATGGCAGCTTTAGAAGCAACGATGAAGAATCACAACATCAATATTGATTCTACTTTTTTTTTTTCTTCTCATGGACATGCATTTTCAGCTTCTGGTTTCTCCTTCAATACAACTTCTACTTCTACTTCTCATGAGTGGATTATTGATTCTAGAGCATCTTATCATATGGATAAGGATAGAGACATATTTTCTATTCTAAATGAATGTAACAAGAAAATATTTGTTGGTGATGATAGATCTCTTAATGTTGAAGGATCTGGAACAGTTCAAGGAGAAAATGGTCATTTCAATGATGTATTATGTGTTCCAAGTCTTTCTTGTAACCTTCTATCAGTATATCAAATCACTCATTCAGGTGAAGGTAAAACCGTAGAGCTTTCACCTCACCAAGTTGTAATCAAGGATCTAAAATATCATAAGCATGTTCTTGCAACTGGAATTGTTGATGATATTACCAGGTTGTACAATTTTGACAACTTTGGATCATCATATTTTTCATCAGTTTTTGTTTCTCATAGCGATGACTTGAGAAAACTTTGGCATGAGCGGTTTGGTCATCTAAACTATCGCTCAATGCAGAAACTATGTAATCAACATATGGTGACTGGTCTTCCTCTTGTTTCATGCAGAGATGGTGTTTGTGCCGGTTGTGTTCTCGAAAAAAATCATCGGGACAGTTTTGACAAACGTGCCTCTTGGCACACCTCAGGTCCTTTGCAACTTGTTCACAGTGATTTGTGTGGTCCAATTTATTCTCCTTCTTTTTCTGGGTGCAAGTATTTATTAACTTTCATTGATGACTTTTCCAGACGTACATGGGTTTACTTCTTAAAACTTAAGAGCGAATTTTTTGACAAGTTTTTCGCCTACAAGGCCCTTGTAGAAAAGCAATCTGAACATCAAATTCAAAGGTTAAGAACAGCTAATGGAGGCGAATATGTGAACAATAATTTTACAAGTTACTGCACTACACAGGGAATCCAAATGCAACACATTGTTCCATATACACCACAACAAAATGGTGTTGTTGAGAGAAAGAATCGCACATTAAAAGAAATCGCTAATTGTATGATCCAATATAAGGGATTAAGTCTAAAGTATTGGGTGGAAGCCATCAACTGTGCAATTTACATAGTAAATCGCACTCCCACAAAGGCTCTTAAAAATATAACACCGGAAGAAGCTTGGACTAAAATTAAACCAAATGTAAGTCACTTTCGTCTATTTGGCAGTATAGCAAGGGCTCACATTCTTGATGAGAAAAGGAAATCATTGCAGCCTAAAAGTGAGAAGTGTATATTTGTTGGTTATTCTGAAGATGTTAAAGGTTATAGACTTCTTTAAACACATTGTAATGAAATTACTATTAGAAGAGATGTTAAATTTGATGAAAATATTTTGGCCTGCGAGTCTAATTCGGCGTTTCTACCTTCTTTGACCTATGAACCTAATTCTGCGGTTGTGTCTTCTTCGGCCTGCAAGCCATCTTCGGCGTTTGTACCTTCTTTTGTTCTGGTTTCTTCTTCAGATGATGATAGTGAGGATGAAAATCCACCTCCACCTGCTCACCTTCCTCCAGATGAGTCCTTTGAACCTGAAACAGCACCAGCTCCACCGCTTCCTAGATGGTTTCATTCAACACAAGAAGCAGTTGGTGATCTTGTTGGCGATCATTCAGATCAATGTCGGACACATTCACAGTTCTAGCGAGCCTCTTCTCTTTTGGCTCAAGTTTCAGAAACTCGTGATCTAGAGACATTTCCATAAGCTTCAGGTCATCCTGATTGGGATACATCAATGAATGAAGAGTATTGTTATTTAATGGAAAACAATACTTGGGATCTTGTACCTATTCCAAAAGGAAGAAAACTTGCCAGATGTAAATGGGTCTATAGAAATAAGTATGCATCAAATGGAAGTGTTGAAAGACACAAGGCTCGGTTAGTTTCCAAAGGATTTTCCCAAGTTGAAGGAATTGACTATAATTAAACCTTTGCCCCTATAGCCAAAATGAATTCCATCTGACTTGTTCTTTCCCTTGTTGCCTCACATAAATGGGAGGTCCATCAGATGGATGTTAAATCCACCTTCTTGCATGGATATTTGCAAGAAGAAATCTACATGGAACAACCTCCTGGATATGTCCAGAATGACTCTAGCCTTGTTTGTCGCCTTAAGAAATCTCTTTATGGTCTCAAGCAAGCTCCCTGAGCTTGGTATGCCAAAATGGACAGCTTTCTTATTGCCACGGGATTCTCTAGATGTCATTTTGATCCTAATGTCTATACCAAGAAAGTAGGAATCCATCTCATAATCCTTGTCATTTATTTTGATGACCTTATCATTATTGGTAGTGACTCAAAACTTTTAAACCATGTGAAAACCAGCCTTAAGAAGAAATTTGAAATGACAGACTTAGGCGTTTTGCACTATTTCCTTGGCCTCCAAGTTTTTCAAACCAATCCAGGAATTTTTCTTTCCCAGTCTAAGTATGCTTGTGACCTTCTTCATCGCTTTCACATGGCGATTGTAAACCAACCCCTTCTCTCTTCCAGTCTGGAGTCAAGCTTACTGCCACCTGTACTTCTCCCGAAGTTGATGCCACCCTATACCGTCAGTTATTTGGTAGCCTCTTATACTTGACTCATACCCATCCTAATATTTCATGTGTTGTTGGTCTTGTTGCCCGGTATATGCAAACACCCCATGAAAGCCATTGGAAAGCAGCTAAAAGGATACTTCATTATGTTCATGGTACAGTTCAGTTCGGGATACATTACAGTTCAGGGGGGACTCCTTTATTGGTTGGTTTCATTGATTCAGTTTGGGTCGGCGACCCTGATGATCGGAAGTCTACTGCAGGTTATGTTTTCAGCCTTGGTTCAGGACCTGTCACTTGGGCCTATAAGAAACAACAGGATATTTCACTTTCTTCAGTAGAAGCATAGTACCGAGTTGCGGTAAATGCAAGTCAGGAAGCCTTGTGGCTTTGACAGATCCTTTCAGAGTTTGGATTCCAACAACAGCATCCGACCAGCCTTTGGTGCGACAATCAGAGTGTCATCAAGCTCGCCAAATATCCAGTTCAACATCAACGTAGCAAACACATCGAACTACACATGCACTTCATCAGAAAGCTACAGAAGATCAAGTTGCAGACATTTTCAAAAAGTCTCTTACAGAAGCGAAGTTTTCCAAACTTTGATCTATGTTAGGAGTTCAAGAAGTTGTCATTAAGGGGGGATAGGCTCTAATGCCTCCTTCCTTCTCCTACTGTGTCACCATTGTAAATCCTTCAATCCTATCCCAAGTTGTTCTTAAGGGGGGATGTTAGAATATTTAGACACTTAGGAGTTAGTTAAGATCTACTTGGTCTAATGTGTCGTTAGGTAAAAGTATGTTTCTTTAGTATGCATTTGTAGTTAGGAAATCTGACAGTCACAATATGTTCCTGACATAGAGTGATCTGACGGTTCATACTCTCCTTGATATTAACGGCCATTGATCTGTGTCTTAACACCCGATTGGTCCATGATCTCTATTTAAAGAGCATGGAGGAACATTTGTCGATGATCGATTGTGAGAAACTCTCTTGTAAAATCTCTATGTAATATTTTTATTTTGCATTAATAAACTACTCCAACTACTCCAAGTGGTCGTGTGGGTTGGGGTCTTGGATTTTTCCCCGTAGGGGTTTTACCACGTGAAAACATCGGTGTGTTTATCTTTGATCTGGTTATCTGAGTGGTTACTGAAGGTGTTCATCCTCTGTTGGAATACATGTGTTGTCAAACATTTTCCTAGCAGTGATCTCCCTTGAGTTTCCCACTGGTAAGATTCTTGGTTACCTATACTAGAGAGACCCTGATAAACGAATGGGACGCTCGATGGAAAGAGAGCAGTGAAGGGGTACATTCCTTGAGTTGGGAAGGTCGAGAAGAAGACAGCTAGTGGAAAATTAGAATAGCTATAAGAGAATACCAGTGGGTTGTGGTATTTTCTGAGCTATGAGGAGATAGTGAGCTCGACCACCCTCTTTTGTGGATTACTAGCCCCAACTCGGAGGTGACTTGTTGTTGATATTTAGAACAGCAAGTCTACGGTTGGGTGGAACATCTGTCTCAAGCAGCTGGTTGTACAACTGATTTAAAAGATAAGTGTTTTATCTATTTTTATGTGTTATATTTATGACTTTAATCGTTGTGCGCTCACTCTTCGTTTAATAAGGATTTATATGTTGTTGTGTTGAGTTATTTAAACGGAATTCATTTCAATTTAAGCATGTTGTAGATACATTTATTTAACAGTATCAAACAATAGTTAAATCTTTGTGTAATTCGTAGCTGGTAAGCTACAGGAAATTAGTTAGTAATAAAAAAAAAAAATTATGAGTATTTTCCACATGTAATGGACCTTAGTTGGGTTGGGTAACATTGCATTCTGGAAATCAACATTTGCAAGGTTCAATCATAATATGAGGCCCCCAAACTCATGGATATATATGCTCACTCTCTCAAACAAATGTTATAGGGGTTCCTTCAAAAACAAACATGTTCTTAAAAGATTTTGGCAAGCTTTACCCAAATGTATATGTTGGAAAGTTTTTGTGGCTTGTAACAAATTTGTGTTCCAATAGGAATTGGCTAATCCTAGGGTCAAACGCTGCAAAATCTAGAGGTCTTCTGGAAAAATTCATCGGCATCAGGGGTAAGAAGGGTCATGCAATGCATTGGCTTGACAGGGAAGAGAGAGTGTGGATTTCAAAATTTATGGTGAATTGAGCCACTGATCCAAAATCAATCATCCATTAGCCAACTCATAGCTCATCATGGTAGATAAGAATGAGGAACACTTCAAAGATTGGCATTTTCAACAAAAAAAATCGGATTCTATTTTTTATCAAGCGTCAAAAGAAAACCCAGGGGTGGCAAGAGTGGGTGCTATCATCCTTGACCTTGAGGGAAAACATGAACTATATTATGTGTGGGTTTAGAGATAAACACAAATAATCAATCAAAGTTATATGCTCTCCTTCAGGGTCTACTCTCTAGTTATGAAACTAGAGTGAAAACCTTAATTGTAATTGGTGATTCGACCATAATTATCAAACTTATGAACACCAAGAAAACACCATCTGATAGCAATCTTTCCTTCCTCATTTCTAGAATACAAAAGGAGGCCCTTTGGTTCAAGGAGGTCACATTTTTCCAAGTTCTAAGGGCTCTCAATCGACAAACAGACATCCTTGCAAATGAGGCTTCTAAAATAAATGACATGATCCTAAAGAAAAATGGGGGTAGTTATGTTCAATTTATCACCTCATTTTATCCAACGTTCATTAAGCATGAAGACATGTTATAAATCCATCAACCAACATTTGTCCATGTACCCAAGTCGTCCTTTTATATCAAGCGAGAGACGGGATATGGAATGCATCACCTCTATGACAACCTCACACATGCCAATGATTTATCTTGATTGGCAATTTGAATCTTGTAGTGGATTAATTTAGGGATCATGTGGAACAATGGCTCAAAATATATGTGGTTTGTTCAACGAGATCTCTTGGTGGTGGTAGGCTTCGATATAGCTTGTTTCTCAGGTAATCATTCCTAATCGGATTTTTTTGGTGATTTGTGGATGTTGTTCAAAGTGTTGGGTTCTACCCTTGTGGTTTTTTCCTTGCTCTGGTGCTCTTTTATGGTGCTTAGTTGGAATTTTCTTGTTCTCAATTGGACTGCATGTACTAGTGTGGAGTTTTTTTTTTCACTACCTTGGTGTCTAGGACCTTAGTTTCCTGGGTAGTCTATAGTTGGAGGTTTTAATTCTTATATTTTGGGTTTTATTCAACTCCAAGTTTGAATTTTCAAGTCATTACCCATGACTATTGTTAGTCCCTAAAGTTTTCATTAGCTCCTAAGGGAAAGCTATGGCACCTCAGTTATTGAAATGGTTTTTGTTTGTAGGTATTTTTGGATTTATAGGTTGTTTTGTGGGTCAATGAGTGGTTAAAGAAAGCAACATAAGCTTATGATTATAAAAACAAGTTTCCACCACATTCACTTAGTTAATGGTAATTACTTTGATCGATCAGAAAAGGATATTTAAACAGAAGAAAAAGGAAGTTGCAAGTTAACAATCTGTTCACTTACATAGAAGAATATTAATTTGTTCAGAGAGTACTTTCGGATCCATCGCATAGGTTTTATGTTGTTCGACGTTTCGGACCAAACTAGTGTGGTCCATCATCAGGAAAGCGTTTTTTGAAAAATGAAGGAAAAGAGAATATAACACGTATATAAATACTCGAAAAGTTATTGTAAGGAGTCGACTTATTGAAATAATTATGATTTTTTAAGTTTACAATTGTTTGTTTAATTAATTAATTAATTGTTTTAATAATTAATTACCTGTTTGTTTATTAATTTTTATTTTTATTTATAAAAAGAGACGAATGGACAATGTTTAAAAACTAATATTTAGAATTATTCATATTGGCTAGGGTAGGGATCCAATTTTGACTAATTTTCCATCCATCATCTCTGTTTAGATTATTAGGTTGTTTTTCAATTTCGATTGTTTCTCTGAATTTCCTATTGTGATAGTGATCTATCCTGGCAAAGATTTTGGTTTCTTCAATACAAATGTGATGTTTGGTTTTATCTGAGTGTTCTGCGAGAGCTGAGGGACGAGTGCGATTGTGTTTGATGTCAGCGGCGTGTTCTTGAATCCTAAAACCAAACATCACATCTGTATTGAAGAAACCAAAATCCTTGCCAGGATAGATCACTATCACAATAGGAAATTCAGAGAAGCAATCGAAATTGAAAAACAACCTAATAATCTAAACAGAGATGATGGATGGAAAATTAGTCAAAATTGGATCCCTACCCTAGCCAATATGAATAATTCTAAATATTAGTTTTTAAAACATTGTCCATTCGGCTCTTTTTATAAATAAAAATAAAAATTAATAAACAAACAGGTAATTAATTATTAAAACAATTAATTAATTAATTAAACAAACAATTGTAAACTTAAAAAATCATAATTATTTCAATAAGTCGGCTCCTTACAATAACTTTTCGAGTATTTATATACGTGTTATATTCTCTTTTCCTTCATTTTTCAAAAAACGCTTTCCTGATGATGGACCACACTAGTTTGGTCCGAAACGTCGAAAAACATAAAACCTATGCGATGGATCCGAAAGTACTCTCTGAACAAAACAATAATCGCAAAAGTCTTAGAACAGGAATATTAATTTCCAAATATCATTCAAAAAGCAAGAAATAATTACTTGAATACAAACTTTGTAACAGTCGAGTAAACGGTAAAATATTCAGGGGTATTCAACATAAACAGAAAAAATCAAATGCTTTGCAAATATTTAAATGCATTCAAGTAAAGAAATGAAATTTAACACTAGAAAGATAAAATTTGACCATCAGAATGTGTTTTCCATTGAGTGTAATATGTAGCAGATTCCAGGGAATATAGATAAATATGTCTTACAACACCACTAAACGCGAACCCTTAACTCTATCAACAAGTTTCCTCTTTATACACAGAGTTGGTTTGCCTAGATCCTAAAATCTAGATATAGTTTTGATTTAGACATGATATTTGGCTAATAGATAGGGATCACATTCTATTCAATTATTACATTACAACAAAAATTCTAGACTCTCGGAGAAAACCTAATCCTAAGTCTAGATTATGATTTTACAAGATATTCTTTGACCTAAAAAGCCGAATCTGTAGTAACTTCTCCAAGTAGATGTGTTGGAATAACTTGATCATTGATCTTGTATATGCTGGCAAAAATAGAAAAAAGTCCTTAATCTCTCAAAAAATTTCATCATTTAATCAAGAGAAGGGCTCCAAAACTGTCACTTCTGAATCAAAATGGTCCCTTGTGTACTGACATGGTCTCAGTAGACTTTTTATTGTTGAATAGAAGATTGTCCCCTAGATATTCCCAGCAAAAAATAGAGTCCTGCAAAAAGTACTATTTTTTTGCACCCTTAGAGATTTTCTTTCAGAATTCGTAGTCTCATTTTCTTTTTGTTTTATTTTCTGGACTTTAGCCTATAATCTGAAATTTTGTACTACAAGTTTTTTATTTTGTTGTCTAAGGTCTGCAATAATGGCCTCGTAATCTTCAAGCGTCAGCACATCTGTATTCCCAACCACATGCTCTTTTGGCTTGACTTTTAGTGTAGGTTCTTCTTGAGTTTCTTCCAATGCAAGCATGTTTAAATCAATAGACAATTTGGTCTTTTCGGTTTCCTTTCCTTTTTGTGCAGCTTTGCAAATTTTGTCTCAGCAATGTCTTTTATTGTAGACTCAAGAAAATTGGGTGCTCCTTTTTCTATATAAAAATCTATCATCTCTGGCATTTCCCTTAATGTATGAATTACTAGCCTTTCTTTCTTTGTGATTCCAAGAGTCTCATCATCTGAGGGAGAATCAATTATTGGCACTGGTTGCTTCTTTTTCTTCAATTTTTTGGTCTTCTTGTGAATTTGTTATGTGATATCATTGTTTAAAATGATCATATTATCTTGCCTAAGAGAGGGTTTAAACAAGGCCTTTGAGTTAAGTCTTAACTTATTTGTAGCTCTTGTTTTAACCCTGCTTGGATAGATTATAGTCTGTTTACCCTTTCATTTATTACCTTTACTCTATTTCACTTGTGGGAACTTCTCAATAGCGGCATCATCAATCTATCTTTCGAGCTCAAATTTTACTTCCTACAAATGTTATATCATTTTCTTAGCCATTATCCTTGTATATACCATGTCAAAACTTACAGGCTCGTGTTTTAAAACAGAGGATTCAGACTCCAACTCAATTTCTTCTCCTTGTTGTGATTCAAGCTTCCTTTTTCCTGATCTCATTTGTCTTGCTACAGGGGATAGTTCATGCAATTTTGCAGAGCTCCCTGAAGTATTTATTTTCTTTGTTGAAGCTTTAGGTTTCTTTTGTTCTGGATCTCGTTCATCCATCCCTAAAGAGATCAATAACTACCTTCAGGTCATTTGAACCTCCCTTAATGCATACAGAACCAACATTTTGATCAAACCCTCATGAAATAAACTCTTACGAGCAGTTTGAGGATGATTCTGCACTCCCTTAGACATTTTGGTCTAACTTTTTAACAATTAAAAAGGCAGACTCATCTTTGTGTCTCCATTTAGATGCATAAAAATCCTCATATGATAACGATAAGCATAAGAAAATCTTCCCTCACATGTTATATACCTATGGACTATTGTCAAAACATCCATCCATTCTTCCTTTAACCATTTACTCGGTATCCCTTGACTCCAGTCAGGATCATGGTGCTCTCGTACCAAAAATTGATTATATCAATCTGTAGATAATTCACCTATCTTCCACCATCTCTCACCCTGCACAAGTAAGTGACATGCTATCCCAATCGAGTGCTTTGTAACATAGATTAATACTTTTCACACCTGAGTTTTAAAACCATCAAAGTTTTGGGTGAACAACATCGAAACATCCTCATCGTAACCTTGGAAATTACAGTAGAAGTGGAACCAACTTGCATCAACAAATTTCTGCATAATCTCGGGTAATGCCTCCAGTACTTCGCCCCCAATTGGTTCCAAATGGATAACCTGACCACTTTTCGTGGGCGCCATCATGTTAACTGCAATCTCCTTGTCGCACTGCAAATATTAGGGCTTTAGGAATCGAGCTTAGGAAATCCCTGCACAGACAACAGAGAGAAGTTGCTTTTTCAGTTTACAAAATGTTTATAGACCATAATCGAATCATAATTTTTAATGCTCAAAATCGTGGCCTGAAACCCGAATTAATGTGTGTACTAGTAATTACAAATATATTATTCATCATTTCATTATCTTGAATAGGATCATCATTTTTTAAAAAGAGTCGTAAATGCTGCAAGATTTCCTACATGGTCCTCTAACCGCTCAGCACGATCCTCGGGATTACAAACACGTTCAAAAATCATGATGATTTTAGGTGCTACGAGAATGGTGGCATTCTTGTAGCGACTATGTCTCTCTTTTACACTTTGGAAAATTTAAATTAACTTAAAATTATGATGAGACACTCTCAAAATATGAAAATATCAAATCATTCTTACTAGAAGAAAAAATAAAAAACAATCACAAGCAAAAACAACAAACTCCCAAAATCATAAAAGAGAAAAGTATAGGGAACTTGATACAAACCGATATATAGTGAGGTGGGGTTTTTTGGAGTTGAGAAGATAGGAATGAGTTTTTTATAGCATGGGCTAAAAATCAAGGGTAATAGGTTATAGTTTGTCTGAGGACTAACACTGGCTCCTTTTGGGGGTAATTTTTTATGATAAAACATTAACAACTATGCAGACCAATGTCTTCCCTTCTCACTTTATCATTTTTTAATATCCACCCCTTTTTTGTTTCCAACTACTCTGATCCCTGCTTTATTTCAGATCAATCTTGCATACTGAAATGTCAAAAGAAAGAATTAACTGTAGACTAGTGTCTCCATTGGGCTTGGAGTCTTTATTTGATCTACTTAAACACACCAAATCAAAATTGAAAACTATGTACAAAATGGAACATTCTGGCTTGCTAAAAGAAGTAATGTTTCAAAAACCGCCCATTTATTGGGCCACCAATGATTTCAGTATCATCCAAATTATGCAAGAGGAAAGTATTGTTATTCATCTCCTTGGCTATTTTGAAAGGACCAAACCATAAATTGTCAAACTTACCATGCTTGGATCTGTCTTATCTTCTAGAATCCCACCTCAGCACAAGATCTCCTGCTTTAAAACTGTCTTTTTTAGTATTTTTGTCAAATGTTGGCTTGACTTTGTTCTGATAGGCTTCAGATTCCTCATTCAACTTTTCCCTTTTCTGTTGAACTTCAATGATATGGAAAATTATTATCTGAATGTCATTTGGCTCTTCCATCTCTTCTTGCAAGAATTTCAATACTGGAAAACAAAGTTGACTTGGAAGGGTGACATTTGTCCCATAGACTAGCTAAAAAGGAGAGGTTCCAATTGATTTCTTAGTGTTGATCCTATCAGTGAATAAAGAAAACTTCAATTTGGAGTCCCGTGACCTTTTATTCTTTGTTAACAATTTCTTCATGATTCTGACAAGACTTTTATTTGAGGACTCTATTAATCCATTACCCTGAGGGTAATATGGGGTGGAGTGTGACAACTTAATGTTGTATTTTCTGCAAAATTCAACCATGGAAGCCAACCTGAATCCCTGGTCATTATTTGTAACTAGCTTTCTGGGACATCCAAACCTCGAGAAAATATTTCCTTCTAGAAAGCTCATGATAACTTTGTTTGTTACATTTCTTGTAGGGACATCCTCAATCCATTTTGTAAAATAATCAGTAGCTGTGAGTATCCATTTATGCTACCCAGAAGAGGTGGGTGGATTTATCCAATGAAATCTAGGCCCCACTACTGAAAAGGTCCATTTGCAATTATAGGCTTCAGGGAAAGGGATAGAAGTTGTTTCTTTCCTGCAAACTTCTGGCAATGTTCACATGCTCTAACCTAGACAAGCAACTTTGCAAGACCCTGTCCCTTGATCAGCTTGGTAGGTTTTATGACCAAATTGTATTCCAAAAGCTTAGTTATCCATTTCCCCCTCTTTCCTTCATTGTCTTGTTGAAAAAGAATTTATTTCACGACACTGTTTGGAACATAAGCAATTATTTCAGAGTGCAAAACATAAACCCTGAAGGATTTTAATGCCTTAACCAAGGCATAAGCATGTTTTTCCATAATGTCATACTTTAGTTATGCATCTCTAAGAGCCTTACTGAAGAAAAAAATAGGTCGCTCATACCCTTCGTCATTTCTTTGCAACAAAACAGCAACAATGGTATCTTCAGATGCAAATGAGAAAATCAAATACTCCTTAAAATAATCAGGGTTGATGAGAACAAAAGCTTCAATTAGGGATTGTTTTATCCTTTCAAAGGAAGACTTTGTTTCTGGTGTCCATTTAATTTCTACATCCTTTTTTAGCATATTGGTAATGAACTTGACGATCTCATCAAAATTGGGTAAGAACCTCCTTAAAAAATGTATTCTCCCTATGAAGGATTGTAAATCCTTTTGGTTTCTTAGAATGTCACTCTTCTAAATAGCCTCCACCCTTTCAGGATCTATCTTGTATTCTCCCTATGAAGGATTGTAAAGCCTTTTGGTTTCTTGGAATGTCACTCTTCTAAATAGCCTCCACCCTTTCAGGATCAATCTTGATTCCTCCTGCAGACACAATATGACCTAGGAGCTTGCCTTCATGCATGCAAAAGTGAGTTTTCTTTGGGTTTAAAGATATGGCATACCTTCTGCACTTTTTAAATGTATGTTTGAGGTTATGAAAGTGTTCTTCATCGGATTTTGATAAGACGGTGATATCATCAAGATAGATGACCATGAATTTGTCTTTTTCTCCCACAAACGTGATGTCCATGGCCCTCTAAAAAGTGGCCCCTGCATTCATCAAACTAAATTCCATCTTGTCATACATGAAAGTGCCCCAAGGAGTAGTGTAGGTAGTCTTCTTCTTGTCTTCTTCAAAAAATGATATTTGATTGTATCTGGAGTATCCATCCAGCATGGAAATTCTTTGAGCACCCACTACTTTCTACAGAATATGATCCATCTTGGGTAATGGATAATTGTGCTTCAGAGAACACCTATTCATATTTCTAAAATCAACACACAACCTTGTTTCACCATTCTGATAGGCACAAAATTGGCCAGCCACTCTAAGTATCTGAGAGGTACTATGATCTTTTCATCAAGCAGTTTCTTCACCTCTTTTTCAATAATGGGCAGTAGCATACGGTTGAACTGTCTCATTTTCTATTTAAAAGGTTTAGAACTTGCTTTGAGAGGAATCTTATGTTGAATAATCTTTGTGTCAAAAATATTGAGGTCTTCATATGACCAAGCAAAAACATCAACAAATTCCTTCATGAGATTTACATACCTGCTCCTTTGAGCTTCTGAAAATTCTTTAGAGAGTTTTATAATCTTTGGATTGGTGTCAGTGACAATATTACAGTCAACAACATCATTTTCTTGGCTTTGAATTGAAGATTTCTTAGAGACGCCATTGCTATCAAAGAGCCTTTCAAGGGTGTTTGCACTCTTTTCGTCGATGTGTGAGCAAAAAGTGAGTGCTTACATGCCTAGTTGGGCTCTGCTAGTCATGACAGCTGTATGGTAAAAGGTTAGAAAGAAAACAACAAAGCTATTAACAAGAATTAAACAAAAACTAAATAAAACTGTGAGCATAGAAAATAAAAATAAAAACAAATGACAATGGACCAATATCACCAATGTATAAGCTGGTCTGATTGTTGAAATCCAAAGATACACAAAGGAGAAAGAGGACTTGGGTCCCTTCCCTCTCCAATGGAAGACTCTTGAGGCCCTCAACTGATTTGCTCTCCTTACAAAGAAAAGATGAAATGTGGATGAAAGAACTCCAAGCTTATTCACTCAAGTGAGGGGTGAATAGCTTATGAAATGCAGCTTACAATGTGTATTGCCAAAGAAGGGGTCT
>ML812235.1:0-51553 GCA_009831015.1 Picea engelmannii
AACAGATCATCAATCCTTGGCATGGGATATCAATTCTTCAGTGTAATCTTGTTCAATTCCCTATAATCAATACATATTCTCCAAGTCCCATCCTTCTTGGGCATAATTATGATGGGTGACCCACAAGGTGAGGTACTTGGTCAAATCACACCCTGCTCCAACAATTGGTGCAATTTCTTATTCACTTCATTTTCTTCTAGAACAGACTATCTATACAACCCAATATTCGGTAATGGGGAGTCTGGAAATAATTGCATTTCATGCTCCACATACCTCTTGGGTGGTATCCCTTTAGGATTATTGAGAACCCCTCTACATTCATGTATAAACTCCTCTAATCGATGTTTCTACTCTTTATTACACCCCTCATGGAATTCCTTCACTCTCATTGAATCATCATCACACTGATTTTCTCTTAAGAAAAGAAAAATGTATTTCTTACTAGAACTAATCAACTTCTTGGCTCAATTATCACTTACAAGTGATATATTTTAATTTCCTTTATGTGCATTAATGATGATTAACTCCCCATCCTTGATCATTCAGTATTGGTTGGCTCTCCACATGAATATTGCATCCCTATGGGCTTCCAAACACTACTCTACATACATCAACGGGTACTACATCTAATTCCCCTTCATCAATAAAATCAACACTTACACCAAATTTGATCTTACACTATTTCGTTACCTTTATCTCTGCATCCTTGTTTACCCAACCCAATGGATAGGGGATAGGATTATCGTGAACCTCCAATCCAATCTTGTTGACCAAATTCGCTACTATGAGATTATCATGTGAACTAGAGTCAAACAGAGCAACTATCTTGGTGTTATTGACCCAAATATTGATGTGGAATAACTTTCTCATCTCCTTCTCTTCCTGGTCATGAAGGATACTCGGATTCACCTCCTACTGCACATATGTGCAGACAATATTTCCATCCACATTCAAGCTAATTTCAACCTGATTGCTTGATTTTTTGGTTAGAAGGTTCTTTTTCTTTACGTCCTTCTTGAGGTGCTTCAATTTCATCTTGGAATGTAGTTTCCAGCATTTTCCTTGGTGTAGACATCAATGTTGCAATGATTGCAATGGTTGTTGTGATATTTCCATTGTTGTGTAGTGGTTGTTTTCTTCTTATAGTTTCCCTCTTTCCACTTCTTCTTCCCCTCCTTGGAAGGTTCCTTATGTTATTTCTACTTCGAACCATTTGGTTGCCCTTTATTTTGGAATATGCTTTCCAAGTATTGTTCATGCACAAATGTTTCATCCATTGTCCTTGGCTTGAATATCACCACTCTCTTTTGTAGATGACTATGTAAACCCCCTAGATACTTGAGGAGTACATCTGGTTCTTGGGATAGATACCCAACATGATGGCCATCTTTCTGAAATCAGCGGTGTACTCCTATACAATCTACCCTTGCCTCTTCTTAAATTAGTTTCATCGGATCCATTGTTACTGTACATACCTGATAAGGTAGAATTGGGACTTGATGAGAGTTTTAAAGTCCTCCCACCTAGTTACTAGTGGATCATCCTCTAGCCTAAGTGTTTTTGTATGGATTTCCCACCAGGTTAAAGTATGTCCATCTAACTTCAATCTAGCAAATGAAATATTCTTCTCTTCATCTATATGGTGAACGCTAAATGAAACTTATAGTTTTTGCAACCAATGATTCAATTGTAATTCATCGATCTCACCTTGGTATGGCTTTTTGTCCACTTTAGCTTCCATATTGAATAGGGACTATGAATATTTCATGGCACTCAAACTCGGCTACTCTTTCTCAGATTTTTTATGCAACTCATTTCCTAAGTCTTCCTGATATTCCTATTTCCCCTCCGATTTGTTCTCTAAGTTATATCTGACATCATCTCTGAACGGTTCAATATTTCTTGCTAGATCCACCATGAGGAGGTGCATATTGTGACTAATGTTGGAAACATGCGCTTCCAATTGCTCAAATCTCTCTTTTGTTGGATCTCGAGGGTTATTGTGAATGGACTCAACTTCCATGGCTAGGGTTTCTACGACTTCTCTTTAAGCCGATCCCCGGATCCTGCAATTTCCCACAAATACGCAAAAGAAAAACCTACTCTGATACCAATATGATCTGTAAATTTCCATGGATATTCCACTGAAATAGTTCATCACAACAAATCTAATAAAATATTGAAATCTTTATTATTAAGGTTATTTTTCCTTTATATCTCCAGAATATTTAGTTATTTATTTTTTACTTATGCCTGAAATAGATAAAATGTGAAAAATAGAGAACAATGAATACAATAATACCATCCATAAACAAACACAAGATATGATCTGGGAAACCAAATACAGGAGAAAACCCAGCTAGAAGGTGAGCTTTATCTCCTCTCTCTTTTCTCTAGTATAGAAAATGATGCAAGTACAAATAAAGAGGCACTCTCTATGGAGTTTCATTTGAATTGTGGCTTGTATGGCTTCTACAAAATCTCCCATCCTCTTTTATTCTCACATAATACCACTCTCGGATGCTTTTCTCATCTATGGAACAATATGCAATGCAAAATAATGGAACTCTTTCTCCTCATAGTGGCTCATTATTTAACATAGCCTAACATCCATCTAGGGGTAGGATTTTGAATTCCTCAACTGTCAATTGTGATAAGGTTTTGGACCTTATAGAATGTTATTAGAAAATCCACTACGTGGATATCCCCACATGTCTAAGTAATGTAGGTTGACATGGCATCCACTCGCACCATGGTGATCAATAAGGTAGGTCAACTTGCAAGAGGCATAATTTTCTCATACAAACTCTAAGTGACAAATGGTCTGCACCATTAGAAAGGAATTAGTGTGTATAATATATAATATTCCTCCATAGTAAGTTTTGGACCATGTTAGCACTCTGTAATTTCTAATGCTGAGAAAGAAATGGACAGAGGTAACTATTTCAACCATCTTTAGGTTGAATTCTGACCCTTCAACCAGAGAGGGCTCTCTCACACAAAAATGATCAAAAGATTTGGAAATTAACTCACAGAGGTCAGATTATGTTATAAGATGGGTTTTGTATGGTTTTAGAAAGGATGGTAGGACATGCATGAGAGAAAATACCATTGGGAAGTGGAGTCAAATTCTGAATATTAATGATAGTGATTCAATAACAGATGGGTACTCTCTGGAACCAAAGGCAAAGTAGGCATTGTTTTTCAGCAAATAATGTTTATATGATAGCAGGAAAGAGAACAAGATGGTCCATCAAAGTAATAGAAATAAATAATTCTCAATGTAACTTTAGAAGGAAAACAGAGAATATATAGATTACCCTGGACAGAGCATCGAATACAGATGAATTTTGAACCAGCAATCCTTTAAACATAAAAAGTACTTACTGCATGAATGGAGCATCAAAGATGAATTCCAAACATATACTCTCATTCAAATACTGGAAGAAATAAAATTTAATGGAAATGTGGATTACATAGAAAAACATACTTAGAACATCACCATGATGAATCTCTCCTTGATGAGAGTATTGGGCTCTGTATTAATTCATAAAAACGTTCAAGGAAATGATACAATCCAAATAGCCATCTCTGGCAGCAAATCCCACCCTTATACTTCAAATACTAAAGTATATATAGACTTAGTACAAATGATCTTGATATAATTGATCAAGATTATTTTTGGAAGATCTAAAACTAATTACTACAAAAATAGAAAACCAAAAGAATTCCTGCCACATAATTTGGAATTTGCTATTGCATGTTGGTCTTTTGCTGCAAATATCTCCACGCTATCTACTTACTGCCCTGTCAATTGTGTCTCTTTTCCATCTGTCCATGAAATATGGAATTCTTCCTCATATCCTCATGTGTTATAGACACCAAATCTGGGATAAAATCTGCCACTTAATAACTAAATCTTTCTTTGAAAAATGGACTAGACTGCTAAAAAAAGGGCTACAATCATGAGCTCGTATCTCCTGGATATTGAAAACTATGTAAAATATGGAAGAGAATTTTGCAGATCATATTGTTATGAGAAAAAACCTCTCTTGGTTTTATGAAATTAATATCCATCTGTCTAGGATCTGCATTTGAAAAACATGTGTAAAAAGGTAGCAAACGAAATCTCGAAAATAGGCCCCAAAGAAGTCTTTGATTCTCCCATTCCGTAACAGCTATGAGAAATATAGGATATTTATTGTTATTTGGACCATGATAAGAAAAATTATCTTTCGATTTCTCAAAATCCCTCCTGGTTTTCCCAAAATATGCCTCAGAAGACGGGTGGTCGAAATGGACAAAAACGGTTTTTTAATTGGGGAAGGTGGTTTTTGGAGGGGGAAAAGTGGATTTCAGCGGGGTTAGAGTGGTAAGTGGTATTGGGGGGGGGTTCCAAAATTACAAGAAGGGGACATGTGGAAAAATGAAAACCACATTTCGGACCCCCCTTTGGTTAAATGACGTAAGGGGGGGAGGGGTTCGAAATATGAAATACGGGAGTGGGGATTTTAGACTTATTAGGATGTGGTTTTTTTAGTTTTTAGTTTTTATCTTTTTATTATTTATTTTTGTTTTATATGCATTTTTATTATTTGTTTTGTTTTATTTTATACGTATTTTTATTATTTGTTTTCATTTTAATTTTTATTTGTTTTTTGTTTTGAATTATTTTATTCATTTGTTTTCTAATTGTTTTTGTTTTTTATGATTTTGTTGACAATCTTTATTGTGTGTGTGTGTGTGTGTGTGTGTTTTAATTTTTATAATGTTTTTTATTAAATTAATGTTTGTTTAATTTTTTAATAATTTTTATTTTTTAATTTTTAATTTTAATTTATTATTAACATTATTTTTATTATACTAACCTTATTATACTTAATCTAATTAATAATTATTAACATTATTAACCTAACCAATTATTTTTTATTATTAATTATCAACAGTAATAACCTAACTAATTAATCTTTATTATCAATTATCCTAGGTTATCTAATGACTTATTAAACTAGTTATTATTGTTAGTTTAACCCTAGTTACCTAACATTATTTCATGTAGGGATGAAATTAGTGGCGGGAATGATGAAGTGGATGGTGTAATGGAATGAATGGTGGATGAGATGTGGCACATAATATGAATGGACAGGGGAGTGAGTGGTGCAGAAGTGAATGAAGGATTGGGAAAAAATGGATGGAGGGGCAAAGTCATCTGAGGAAGCCAGCAAGCCAGGAGCCTTCTTGGAAATAATTTGCAGGATAAAATATTATTTACAACATCTCAAATATAAAAATCCTCAGCTATAATCAAGTGACCCTATAAAAACTTATAGGACACTAACAGACCAAACACAATGTTTTTTGGTGCCTCAAAATGGCTCTGAAATATTCCATATGGTTTTTTGTGTCCAAATTTCCAAAATTTGGACCATGTGTCGAAATGGCCCTGCAAGTTGATTTATTAAATTTTTCCACCTAGAAAGTACTGAGATATATGAACAATAATATGATGATCCAATATCAATCAACACTTGACTAATTATGGGTGTTTCTGAATGAATAAATAATCTTCCCATATCGCCTCTTCCACTAGAAGGTTCTTCAATTTGATAGCATACTCAATAATTTCCCAATTCCATAGCTACCTAATCCTTATTTCAAGGATTTTTTGTGGTTGTAATATGATTTTCTCTTCTTCATTAATCTTTGTAAAATATTTTGAATTGGGATCTTGTCATTGATTACCTTATTTAATAAAGAAACATGGAAGACTAGATGTACACATGAGGATGGAGGCAACTCCAATTTGTAAGCCATACTTCCAATCCTTTTCAACACCTTATAGGGTCATAATACTTGGGTGCTAATTAATTTCCCCTCTTTTGTTTCTTGAGGTACATCTATTTGTATGTTTGTAGCCTCAAAAATACCTAGTCCCCCACTTCAAATTCCCTTTCACTCTGATGTTGATTTGCTTGTTGTTTCATCCCATTTTGTGCTATAACCAAGTTGTCCTTCAATAGTTTGAGAACCTCTTGTTGGTCCCCTATGTGTTCCTTCACTACTTGAAACTTTGCATTTATTTAAATGATGATGCGATGGATGTAGGATGATATCCATAAAGTGCCATAAATGGGGACATTTTTTCATGAAGTGTGGAAGGATGTGTTGTCCCACCATTTTGCCAAGGGAAACTCCTTAACCCATTGTGTATGTTTATCAAATGCAAAGAAATGAATATATCATTCTAGAAATTTATTCACAATCTCAGTTTTCCCATCAAACTAACGATGGTAAGATGAGTTGTGAGCCAATTGAGTACCCAAACAAGAAAATAATCCAGTCCTTTCCTATGAAAACTAGATCTCTATCACTTACAATAATCTTGGGGATTCCATGTACATTTTGAACTCTTCCATGAATTTTGTGTCTAATGTACTTGTTTTAAAGTATGAGAAAGAGAGAAAAAATGGGCATACTTTGTCAATAAATACACTACTACCATTATGACATTATTTCCTTCAAATTTGGGTAAACCTATAATAAAATCTATTGAAACTTCTTCCCAACATTGACTTCATATAGAAAATGGTTGTAGTAGTCCTGGGGTCTTGATTGTATCTCCCTTATTCTGTTGGTAGGCCACACATTCAGTCACAAATTTTTCAACATCCATTTTAACACCTTCCAAGAAAAAATATGTCTTGATCCTATGGTAAGTTTTCAATAACCATGAATGTCCTCCTATAGGAGAAGTGTGGAATTCGAAAAGGAACTTTTGTTTGAGTTGGGAATTTTTACATAAATATAGGAAATCTTGATACCACATATTGGATCTTCTTTCTTTCTTTTACTTCTTCTTGGGCTGACCCAGGTTTGGATCTCAATAGGTTTCCAACAAAACCCTCAAAAACTATTGGTCCTCCTAGTAATCCATAAGAAAACGTTGCACACAGGGTGCACAGCGCAGTCTCACCTAAGATAGCTTTTATGGGTGACTGAAATACCCAAGTGTTTGCATTCTAGGAATGAGTGGGGATGTATTTTTTCTTCCTTGTGCTAGATCCTTGTTAATTATTCAATTAATTCTATGATTTATTCATATTTTAAACTATGCATACATGTTGATAAAGATAATTTAAGCATTCATTCATAAGATAATGATCAATAGAAATTAAACATTCATTAACAATAACACAGAACACAAGGTTTACCATGGTTCACCCCCTCCTGGGGATACATCCACAAAGATCTGGCTTCTCTACTCTTTTATTTATTCTACTGCAAAATATTGCACTGCACACATTACATCTTTAGTAATACAATCAAGATTGAGGGTAAGAACCCTCTATGTGGTTGACTAGATCACACCATGTTCCTCAGCCTATGACCTAACCCTTAGAACTACCTTACTCAAATCTCTACAAGACTTATTATCCTCAACAACTTACAAAATTTATAACAATCCACTCTCTTTGTTATGATATATCCTCACTTATCATCTCTTGACTAGTATCCTCTTCTTTATCTCTCTATATCGATCTATATTTATATCTCCCTTTCCTAGACATCCTAGGTCCTTATTTATACTAATTTTATGGCTTATAGTCATTACAATCTTGCCAAAAACCCTAACCCTATCATGGTTAGGCTTGTGTTCCTGCGTGTCACGTTGCTTTTTCTCTTGCATGTTGTTTTTCCTTCTTTTTTTTTCTTTCTTGCCACCTATTGTGTGCACTCCAAAATTAGGTCTTCCTTTCCAAAAATAGGTCTTTCCCAAAATAGATATTTTCTCCCAAAAATAGGCATGCGCTAAAAATAGACTTCCTTCTCAAAAAAGGCATGCGCCCAACACTACAACAAATCATTCTTCCATATACATTTATCTAATTCTCTTGGTTTATATTGTAGTTGTTGTATTATTTTTCATACCTTTTTATCTTTCTTCCATTATGTCCTTGATTACTCCACCCAATCAGAATGCATATGTAGCATCCCTCTCTTGCGCACACTGAGCGGACTTATTCTTTGAGGACACTTGCATGCACATGATCTGGGTCATTATACTATTGGTTGTTTTGATTATGATTATGAGATATTGTGGATTTTATGATATGTTATTTTTGTTGTATTTACATCGGCATGTGCTATTGACTAGATTCTCCTAAGTGTGCAAGACTTTGGACGTTATATGATGTCGAGGAATTGATGAAACTCTTTAGACTCTGGATCGAGTTAGGGAGTGGACTATTAGGGTTTGAATGTTGTTGATGTGACATATGTACATATGATTAGATATTATGATGTTGATTGTTATTGTTGACACTTTTTGTTAATGGATGCAAGCTGACAATACCTCACCTACCAAAATCAAATTTGGAGTAAAGGGGTCACACACGACAACCAGATACATTGAGGGAGAGGTGTGGCAGCATCCCTACCACAACCTACTAGCACTCTTGTTGTGGATCAAACTATAGGTTAACGATTACCTAGTTCGAGAAGACCCACGATGTCGTGAGGGAAGACTATGAAAGTCACTCACGATGATTCTAAGGGGCATGCAATAAGGCATGGTCCTTATTCCTTAGAGGCCCTTAGTCTCCCACAAGATCACCTTATGGAGTATTGACTCCAGGGGTTTGACATCTGCCAAATTAAGTCAAGAGGCGAGTGGCACCCTTGGAGCATGTAGTGCATATTGAAGGGCGTGTCACGCAAATAAAACAGAAAGAGGTGAGTGGATCCCTTGGATCATGTAGTGCATCTTGAAGGGCATGTCATGGTTTTAACTCGGGTAATTTAATAAACCTAGCACCTAGAAAACTATGCCTCCTTAGGACCTAGTCGACCTTAAAATGAATGATGTGATGAGTAAAGTTTAATAATAAAAAAATCCCTTAAGAACTATCTCCAAGCCTAGTGAATTTAAAACCTAGGTCTAAGTAGAACCTCTGAACAAAAAAAACTAATTAGACATATAACAAGAAGGGGGTAAGGAAAATTCAAGCTTTATTAGTTAAAGTAAAATTTTTAATGAAGGTTTAATTATTAAAAGGGCGTAAATGGTTGTTTGTCTAAACTTGTTAATTCTGAACTTAGTTAAAAAGGGGGAAACTTAAAAAAAAAGGGGAATGCCTAACTTAGTAGGGAATCTAGCCTTTGTAACTTTCTATTGTGAACTCAACTAGGCTTTAAGTACAACGTAATTCATTTAAGAAATTTAAGGGAATAAAGGGACACCTAGGAGTGTTTTTAGGAACGCTTTTAGGTGGGTGAGGGAAGCAGGCAAATTTAATTAATTAATAAATTGAATTTTCTAGTGCAACTAAGGGATCGGGTGACATGTGTACGGGGGAGGTTTGTCCTAATTAAATTTAATAAAAATAATATAATGACGGTTTGGGAAACTAATGACTAAGATAAATATATAAAAAGGATGGTGGAGGAGAAGTATGGATCACATCTGGGTTGTGTAAGGTTATGCTTCCAGAATTTCATCTTGACTGAATTTTATCTTGTGGGATTTGGGATACCCAACTTGGGTAATGAGTGGTGGCTCAACCTTGCGAGGTGAGCTGGGAGCTATCATTATTTGGTATTGTGTGCATGGCTCCTTTGTGGCTCAGGGGGCTTAGGGGGAAGAAGAGTACCCCTAGTGTTGGCTGGTAGGTACCAGTGAGGTCTCATCGGTTGGAAAGGACTTGGATGGAGCACAAGAAGGACTTGAACGGAGCGTGAACGTGGGACAACCACTTTTGGTTCTTCACCATTGTCTACAATATGCATTTTAAATTTGGTAATGAAAAGGTAGTTAGTTTTTTCACAAGAATATATATCATGGAAAACACACGCTTAGAATTTTTCTCATCATCATTTCCATGACTTGATCGTCAGTATACATGTGTTGTTTATAAGATTCTAATTTGTACGATCTGTGTGTCCATTCATATTAGTATGGCTTCATGATTCTCCCATAGTAGTTTCCATTGCATATTAATTGTTTCCTATAGTGTTGCACAAATTCCCTTGAGTTTATTTGCCTATATTTTATTTTAAGCTTGTTGTGTTGCAAGTAGAAATGTCTTTTGAACGTTGTTTCACTGTGTGATTTAAGTTTGTTGCACTACATTAAAAATTTCCTTGAGTAATATCTCACTGTGAGTTTTTTGTTTCGATTAAAGATTTGTTTTTACTACACAACGATCATTGTATTCCAATTTTTATATGTAACCTATGTCGATTAAAATCGCATTCTTGTGTGTTTTCAGTTCGGTTAAAAATTAATATACCGCACAACTCCTTAGTGCATTGAGTTCTTCTTGTAATTGTATCTCAACATTATTCGAACTGGTCACCTTGTAAACCTAGCTTATCCTAATAGAATGTTAGTGACTTTGAGAAACTAGTCTGATTTTAAAACAGTGCAATGCCTTCATATTTTCCCTTCGCGCCTAGGATGCCTTTGCATTCCTTTGGTGTTGAGTAGTGTCTAGTGTCCTGTGGATCTCTATGCTCTTCCTCTCTTAGGCTAGTTCACCATGCCACCGTGCCCTAGTCAATCTGTGTTGAGATTTCGACCTTCCTGGTTGAGCAAGCATTGGAGGACTAGCGATTTTAGAATTTGTGATTGGAAGGAATGAGTTTCAACCGCCTGAGAAGAGGAAGTTCAAGTGAATGTCAACCTTCGTTTACACTGTTTCTTCCTACCGCCTACTGAATACCACCTATGATGGATACCCTGTTTCTGTACTTCCACCTTTAGCTCGTTAATCACCTCATGCCTTTGGATTTGTGTATCCTAGTCTTCTCCTCAAAATGTCAAATTTTTCTGTATATAATTTGTTCACCCTCACCGTAGCAACTGATTCTCAGCCTTGTTGGGGCGATGACCAAGCTTTCCCACCGAGTGACAGCTAGATCACTGGTTGAGGATTCGGATCCTGGGTGACAGAAATTGCAGGAATGATTTAATTAACCCATCAAATCTCATCATGCCAAAACAGATTGTTCCCTTGTTGCCTAGACTCAGCGCAATTACCCAGCACAGGGTTTAAGGAAGAAGCATTAACCGACAGATGGTTTATTTTTACAGCATTTTATTTTTTATCGTTGATTAGTTGCTACATTTCCTCTACAATTAGCTTTTCAGATGCCTGCATTTATGTCTACAAGTATGCAGGTTGATTTTTAGTTCCATGTAATTTATTGTATGGCAATTTAGATACTGTATGGTAATTTTATTGAAAATTTAAAAATCTTTCCTTGCAACAACAGATATAGATTATCTTTCAATAAATAAAAAATTATTTTTTTTATTATTTGTGTTCTATTCCATATCTCGATTTCTTCAAAATTGGTATTAGTTCAGTAATATGTATATGAGCACCTTTGAAAAAAAAAACAGTAATTATAATACTCTATTGGAGTTGATAACACCAATTTGTTCTCTTTTCATAATGTGGTTAATGATTTTATAAACCAAATATACATTTGGTGTTATACTTGTTTATTCGTATCTATCCTAAATTGGTTTTTCCTATTTGATATAAAGGTGATAGGTCCTCAATGTTTATAATTATTGGATGTCTAACACAACCATTGCTATAATGAAAAGGGTTATAAAAGTTGGGCTATAGTTTTTCAAACTATAAATGTCATCATTTTTAACACATCCTCTTTCCACTTGAAATTTTAGAACATTATCCTTCAATTTACAAGAAATTATGTTTTGTTATAGTTCTTTTCTTTTGCATATCTAGAACTCTTCAATTCCATATTAGTTTAGTAATATGTGTAAGTATTTACTAAAACCTTGTTATAATGTGAAGAAATTTTAATGAAATAAGAAAAAGCATATAGAAGTTAGACTATGATTTTACAAGCTACAAGTTCTTCACTATTAACACATTTTCTTTTCATTTACAACTTTAAAACATCATCTTCAGTAATAATGTATGTCAGTGCTAGTGGATTTCAGGAGCGTTAGATTTTATGTTTGGTAGAATGTTTAGAATTATTTTGTTTGCGCGGGGTCCCTAGCACCTCTATCGCAAGGTGGCGACGTGATACCTTATGATTGGGTCATTGTGCACGTTGATCGACAAGCACATATGAAACCTAACTTTGGATGATGCGCCTACCGCTATGGATGATGTTTTTTTTATCATTAAGGTTGTACTTGTTTTTAACATTATTGTGATTGTCTCTCGCTCATCGGGAAGGTTCTATTTACTGGTCTTTGAAATTGTTGTGGTTGGTTTGATTGATGTTGTCTTTTAGCTTAGTAGGCATGATCTTGTATGTGTCGGGTGGGATGTAGACACCTCCTTGTTCCTCAAAATAGTTTCCAGCCTTGAGACCTTAAATGGTCAAAGGGAACCTGGGCTTGAGCATTGCTTATGTGTCATGGAGGTCCTAAACTTGAAGGGTAGGACGGGCAGGTAGTTGTTCTTATATTGTCTAACTGATTTTTGTATGTTGCATCTAGCTACATGATGTCCTAGTATGTTGGGTCATCATGTTGTCTCTTGCATGTATTGTGTGTGTTGTGTTTTTCGTCGTGTTGTGATGTTTGAATGTTTTTTTTTTATGACTTTCCTACAACAACAAAATAAAAAATCACTTGTTATGCTTCGCATATTTTCGTAATGACAGGGGCCTTTACATATGGTATGAAAGTTGGTCTGAGCCACGACTTGGGATCACTAGGGATTCCATTTATTAGATACTTAATTATAAAATGTTGTTAATTAAATTTATTTGTGATCATGTAGGTAATCATGGTCAAAGGACATCGCAGAGGAAGACGGTGGGGTGCTAGGGGTGGAGGCGTGACGCCCCCAGTAGCATCCACGTCCGAGGGGTCTAACCCCAGGGAGATGAATAGATTGTCAGGTAGGAATAGATAGTTGTGGGTGATGTGGTTGGGATGATGAGGTCCTTCCAATGGATGTTTGAAGCACTAATCAATCGTTTGGATAGAGATGAGGCTAGGGCATTGACACCTCCTGAAGATCCACCGCGCACTTTGGTCGGTACTATTAGCATTCACCGCGAACTCGATAAGGTCAAATTTCTCGAGTTCTTTGGTGCCTCGGATGGTGCAGTCGTCGAGGCTTGGTTGGATAATATGGTGATGTGATTTTCACTTCGTGACTATACCTCCAACATGAAGGTCTACATGGAAGTATTTCAACTTAAAGGGAGTGCTCTTCTATGGTGGAAGATGCTCCTTCCGCAATTGAACATGGTCGTCGAAGATGTGTCATGGGAACTGTTCGAGGAACAGTTCCAGAAGAAGTATTTATTTGAGGAATTCATTGAGTGTTAGCTCAACAAGTTCAACACCTTGTGATAGGGAGTTCGTACGATTCCCAAGTACGAGGCCTATTTCATGGAGATTCTTTGGTATGCTTGGCACCTGAATATCGAGAAACTTAAGGTTAAAAAGTTTGTGTTCGACTTTAACATCAGAATTCATGAAAAGGTGAGGATTTTTATGCCTCGGACCTTGCATGATGTTGTCCAGAAGGCCCTCATAGCAAAGGAGGAGCTTATCAGCAGGGGTCAAAGCAGGACTCCAATGAGACCAGCAGGACAGGCCTCATCTGGTATGCAACAGCATCAAACACCAACTAGACATTCACCAAGATATCATGGCATCCAAAGAGGACCCACTTTCACTAAACCTTGGTGACCAGTGCCTCAACAGTGGACTCCTTACCAAGGACCACAACACCAACAATAGCGTCGACCACAGCAGCAACAGTTTAGGCTTGTTCAGCAAAACAGACCAGGGTTCCAAATCGATGGGTCGTCGGCTTCTACTTCAAGTACAGGGAGTACTGGACCAAATAAAGGTTTTTGGACATGTGGAGATCCACATTACCAACGTGAATGCCCAGATGAGAGGACCAGAGCATATGGATCATCTAGACCCACTACTGTGGGAGATTTGGGCAAGGCCCATCAGATTCATTCAGTGGTGAATAACTGTCAAGCGGAGCACCAATCAACTTTTCTCGAGACATCAGGTACTGTCGTTGACCAGACCCTTAGTATTTTGATAGATCCAGGTGCTATAGAGAGTTTTATTTTTGGTGCGGTGCTAAAAATAATTAAGGTAAAGTCAGTTGAACAAGACGAGTTTAGCTTTGTAGAAATGGCTTCGGAAGACAAACAGAACGTTGGAAGGAAGGTTACGGGTTGTAGCCTTAACCTATGAGAGTTTGTCACAAGGTTCAACCTATACGTCATGATATTAGGGTCTTATGACATCATGATCAGTATGGACTGGTTGGAATCGCATGAGGTGATAGTCAACTGTAAGAAGAAATGGTTGAGCTTGGTCGATGATGAGGGATAGAGACCCGTGATTGTAGGTTGGAACTAGGGAGTTTCCCTGAGTTTCATCTCTTCCTTGCAGCTATAAAAGAGCATGCGCAAGGGATGTAATCTATATGAAATCCTTGCTTTAAATGATAAGGGAATAGTGGAAGGTCTAGAAAACCTTCCGGTGGTGTGAGAGTTTGCAGACATCTTCCCTGAGGAGTTACCTGGGATGTCACTGGAGAGGGAATTGGAATTTACCATTGACCTAAAACTAGGAACTGAACTGATAGCGATAACGCCTTATCAGATGTCAACACCGGAGTTACATGAGTTGAAAATGCAACTAAAGGAGTTCTTGGAACTAAGACTTATACGTCCTAGTGTGTCACCATGGGGTGCACCTGTTATTTTCATACGGAAGAAGGATGGGTCATGGAGACTCTGCATTGACTACCATCAATTGAACAACGAAACGATCAAGAATCAGTATATGTTGCCAAGTATTGATGATTTGTTTGATCAAATGAAAGGCGCGACAGTGTTTTCAAAGATCGACTTGAGATCAGGGTATCAACAGTTACGAATCAAGGAGGATAGAATCCATAAGACCACCTTTAATACAAGGTTTGGACATCACAAGTTTATTGTTTTACCATTTGGGCTAACGAACACCACAGGGGTATTTATGACATTGAAGAACGGGGTGTTCCTCGAATACTTGGACAAGTTCATCCAAGTATTCATTGACGATATTTTGATTTACTTTTGGATGATTGAGGAGCATGGCGAGCACTTGTGCATGGTACTACAGTGTCTACGAGAGAACAAATTTTATGGGAAGATTTCTAAATGCTCGTTTTATCAATCGAAGATTCATTACTTAGGCCATGTCATCTCCAATTAAGGTATCATTGTGGATCCAACAAATTTTGAGGCTATTATGGAATGGCTTGCACCGACAAATGTCCCAGAAGTGTATAGATTCATGGGTTTAGCAGGGTATCATCAATGTTTCATCGAGGGTTTTTCAAAGATAGCAAATCCGATTACGGAATTGCAGAAGAAGATCAAGAATTTTTTTTGGACTGAGAAATGTGCGGAAGCATTTCGGAGGCTCAAGGAGTTGTTAACGACAGCGTCGATACTAAAGGTCCATGACATGGATGTGGACTTCTTGGTATGTACTGATGCATCCCAGGAAGGATTAGGCAGAGTCTTGATGCAATATGGTCGAGTGATCGCTTACATCTCGAGAAAATTGAGAAGGAAGGAGGAGAACTATGCGACGCATGATTTGGAGTTGTTAGCCATTGTTTATGCCTTGAGAGTTTGGAGACACTACCTTATTGGATGAAAATTCGAACTAAAAATGGACCACTGTGGTCTACAACACATCTTTACGCAAAGCGCCTTGAACGCACGACAACGGCATTTGTCGGAATTTCTTAGTGAGTACAATTTCGAGATTAATTTCATAAAAGAAACAGTGAACAGAGTGGTTGATGCATTGAGTCAAAGACCACGCATTTCTTTGTTGATGACTCTTTAGACAAATCTATGTGAAAATATTCTAACTTTACAGTGCGACGATGACTGGTAAAAAGAGGTCAAGGATTTTATCAGACAAAACACAATGATGGTACCAAATTTTGAGGGATTTACTGTGGACAACGATGAATTATTGAGATTTAAATGTTTAATTTACGTACCCCTCAATGACAAGTTGAGGATTTTGATCCTAACAAAGGCTCATAGAGTAGTGTACATGGCTCATCATGTAGTCACGAAGATGAGGGAAGACCTTAAACCCTAATTATTCTACAAAGGAATAAAGGCATACATAGTCAACTACGTGGAAAGATGTCTAGAATGTCAGCAGTTGAAGGTTGACCATAGACATCCGGTAGGATTAATACAACCACACGTTATTCCAGAATCGAAATGGGAGGTCATTTCGATGGATTTCATTGTTGGATTTCCATTGATGGCAAGGAGACATGACTCGATTTTTGTGGTAGTCGACACTCTAACGAAGAGTGCTCATTTTATTCATGTACGTATGACGTATCAGGAACCTGACATAGCTAGAGTTTTCATCAGTGAGATTGTGAGGATTCATTGCATGCCTAAGAGGATTATATCTGATTGAGGATCAGTGTTTACAGGACGATTTTGGACTATTTTCCAAGAGGCCTTGGGAACCCAACTTAAATTTGGTATCGCGTATCACCCGGAGACAGACGGGCAGATCGAAAGAACAAACCAAATCTTGGAGGATATGTTGTGTATGTATGTGATGGACCAACAGAAGCATTGGGAAGAGTTATTTCCACTGGTAGAATTTTCATATAACAGCAATTATCAAAGCACCATTAATATGGTGCCTTTCGAGTTTCTCTACAGACGACCGTGTTGGATGCCTTTGAGTTGGGATCGGCTTGAGGATAGGGTCCTGGTGGGACCCGAAGTGATCCAAGAAATGGAAGACCAAATTCAAACTATAAGACAAAGGATAAAGGAAGCTCAGGATCGACAGAAGATTTATGCCAATTCACATCGTTTCGACCGTAGTTATGAAGTTGGTGATCAAGTCTTCTTGCTAGTGAAACCGCATAAGAGTTCGATCAAGTTTGGAAATGGTTCTAAATTCTCTCCTAGGTTCATGGGACCCTTCTAGATTGTGGAAAAGAAAGGACTCATGGCCTATCAACTAGCCTTGCCTAATTCTTTGATGCATATGCATGATGTTTTTCATGTGTATGTTTTGAGACATTATGTTATTGATCCTACGCATGTTATTGACATGAGTTTCTTGCAGGTATCGGACAAGGGTGCACTCACGGTGGAGCCAATATGCATCCTGGACCATCACATTCGACATATACGGCATCGAACAGTAGCTCAGGTCAAGGTCCAATGGGACAACTATAGTCCACACTCGGTGAACTGGGAGGACGCATATGATATGCGTCAACAGTTTCCATTTTTGTTTGATAGCTAGACATATGATATTGTGAGACATTTTATTTCGGTACTTACATACTGTGAAACTTTAGGATGAAGTTTAAAACAAGAGTGGGTGTATGTAACATCCCTCTCTTGCGCGCACTGAGGGAACTTATTCTTTGAGGACACTTGTGTGCACGTGATCCGGGTCATTATACGATTGGTTGTTTTTATTATGATTATGAGATATTGATGATTTGATGTTATGTTATTTTTGTTGTATTTACATTGACGGGTGTTATTGATTGGATTCTCCTGAGTTTGCAGGAATCTGGACATTAGAGGATGTCGAGGCATCGATGAAACTCCTTGGACTACGGATCGAGTCAGGGAGTGGACTGTTAGGTTTTGAATGTTGTTGATGTGACATATGTACATATGATTACATATTATGATGTTGATTGTTATCACTGACATGTTTCATTGATGGATGCAGGCTAACAATACCTTGCTAACCAGACTCACATTTGGATTAAAGGGGTCACGCACAAAAACCAGAGACATTGAGTGAGAGGTGTGTTAGCAACCCTACCATAGCCTACTTGCACTCTCATTGTGGCTTGAACTATAGGTTAATGATTACCTATTTCAAGAAGACCCACGATGTCCTAAGGGAATACTATGATAGTTTCTCACAATGATTCTAAGGGGCGTGCAATAAGGCATGGTCCTTATTCCTTAGAGGCCCTTAGTCTCCCACAAGATCACCTAACGAAGTATTGACTCCAAGGGTTTGACATCTACCAAATTCAGTCAAGAGGCAAGTGACACCCTTGGAGCACATAGTGCATCTTGAAGGGAACGTTGCGCAAATAAAACAGAAAGAGGTGAGTGGCACCCTTGGAGCATGTAGTGTGTCTTGAAGGGCACGCAGTGGTTTTAACTCGGGTAATTTAATAAACCTAGTACCTAGAAAACTATGCCTCCTTAGGACCTGGCCGACCTTAAAATGAATGATGTGATGAGTAAAGTTTAATAACAAAATTTCCCTTAAGAACTATCGCCAAGCCTAGTGAATTTAAAACCTAGGTCTAAGTAGAACCTCTAAACAAAAAAAACTAATTAGACATATAACAAGAAGGGGATAAGGAAAATTCAAGATTTATTAATTAAAGTAAAAATTTTAATGAAGGTTTAATTATTAAAAGGGGGCAAATGGATGTTTTTCTAAACATGCTAATTATGAACTTAGTTAAAAAGGGGGAAACTTAAAGAAAAACGGAAACTTGAAGAAATGGGAAAACTTAAAGAAAAATGGGAATGTCTAACTTAGTAGGGAATCTAGCCTTTGGAACTTTCTATTTGTGAACTCAACTAGGATTTAAGTGAGGCATAAGTCATTTAAGAAATTTAAGAGAATAAAGGGACACCGAGGAGAGTTTTTAGGAATTCTTTTAGGTGGGTGAGTGAAATAGGAAAATTTAATTAATTAATAAATTGAATTTTCTAGTGCAACTAACGGATCGGGTGACATGTGTACGGGGGAGGATTGTCCTAATTAAATTTAATAAAAATAATCTAATGAGGGTTTGGGAAACTAATGACTAAGAAAACTCTATAAAAAGGATGGTGGATGAGGATTATGGATCATGTCTGGTTTGTGTAAGGTTACATTGTTGTAATTTCATCTTGACTGAATTTTCTCTTGTGGGAGTTGGGATACCCAACTCGGGTAGCGAGTGGTAGCTCAACCTTACGAGGTGAGCTGGGAGATATCATTCTCTGGTATTGTGTGCATGGCCCCTTTGTGGCTCAGGGGGCTCAGGGGGGAGAAGAGAACACCTAGCATTCGTTGGGAGGTACCAATGAGGTATCATCGGTCAGCAAGCGGCACTTGGATGGAGCGCAAGCAGGAATTGGATGGAGCGTGAGTGTGGGAAAACCACTTCCGGTTCTTTTCCATTGGCTATGGTATGCATTGTAAATTTTGTAATGAAAAGGTAGTTAGTTTCTGCACAAGAGTATCTATCATGGCAAACACACGCTTAGAATTTTTCTCATCATCGTTTCCATGGCTTGATCGTCAGTATACATGTGTTGTTTATAAGATTTTGATCTATACAATCTATGTGTCCTTTCATATTAGTATTTCTTCATGATTCACCCATAGTAGTTTCCATTGCATATTATTTGTTTCCTGTAGCACTACACAAATGCCCTTTTGTTTATTTGCCTATATTTTATTTTAAGCTTGTTGCGCTGCAAGTAGAAATTTCTTTTGAACATTGTTTCACTGTGTGATTTAAGATTGTTGTGCTTCATTAAAAATTTCCTTGAATACTATCTCACTGTGTGTTTTTGGTTTCAATTAAAGATTTGTTTTTACAACGATCATTGTATTCCAATTTTTATACGTAACCTGTGTCGATTAAAATATCATTCTTGTGTGTTTTTAGTTCAATTAAAAATTAATATATCACGCAGCTCCTTAGTACACTGAGTTCTTCTTGTAATTGTATCACGGCATTATTCGAACTAGTCGCCTTGTAAACCTAGGTATCCTAATAGATTGTTAGCGGCTTTGAGAAACTAGTTTGGTTTTAAAACAACACACTGCCTTCAAATTTTCCCTTCGTGCCCAGCATTCCTTTGCATTCCTTTGGCATTGAGTTGTTTCTAGTGTCCTACAGATATCTACGATCTCCCTCTCTCATGCTAGTTCACCGTGCCACTGCACCCTGGTAAATCTGTGTTGATATTACGACCTTCCTGGTTGAGCAAGCGTTAGAGGACTGGTGATTTTAGAATTTGTGATTGGAAGGAATGAGTTTCAACCGCCTGAGAAGAAGAAGTTCACCTGAATTCCAACCTTATTTTACACTATTTCTTCCTACCACCTACTGAATACCACCTGTGATGGATACCATGTTTCTAAACTTCCACCTTTAGCTCATTAAGCACCTCATGCCTTTGGATTTGTGTATCCTCGTCTTCTCCTCGAAATGCCAAATTTTTCTATATATAATTGGTTCTCCCTCATCGTAGAGACTGAGTCTCAGCCCTGTTGGGGCGATGAACAATATTTCCCACTGAGTAACAGCTAGGTAATTGGTTGGGGATTCAAATCCTGCGTGACAAAAATGGCAGGAAAAATTAAATTAACCCAGTGAATCTCGTCATACCAAAAAAAAATGTTCCCTTGCTATCTAGTCTCAATGCAATTACCTAGCACAAGGTTTAAGGAAGAAGTGTTAACCAACAGATGGTTCATTTTTACAGCAGTATATTTTTTATTGTTGATTAGTTACTATGTTTCCTCTACAGTTATCTTATCGGATGCCTGCATTTATGTCTTCAAGTATGCAGGGGGATTTTTAGTTCCATGTAATTTATTGTATGGAAATTTAGATATTGTACGGTAATTTTATTGAAAATTTAAAAATATATCCTTGCAACAATAGATATAGATTATCTTTCAATTAAAAAAAATTATTCTTTTTATTATTTGTGTTCTATTCCATATCTCGATTTCTTCAAAATTGGTATTAGTTCAATAATATGTATATGAGCACCTTTAAAAAAAATTACATTAATTATAATACTTTATTTAAGTTAATAACACCAATTTGTTCTCTTTGCATAATGTGGTTAATGATTTTATAAACCAAATCTAGATTTGGTGTTATACTTGTTTATTCGTATCTATCTTAAATTGGTTTTTCCTATTTGATATAAAGGTGATAGGTCCTCAATGTTTATAATTATTGGATGTCTAACTCGACCATTTCTATAATGAAAAGGGTTATAAAAGTTGGGCTATAGTTTTGCAAACTATAAATGTCTTCATTTTTAACACATCCTCTTTCCACTTGAAATTTAGAACATTATCCTTCAATTTACAAGAAATTATGTTTTGTTATAGTTCTTTTCTTTTCCATATCTAGAACTCTTCAATTCAATATTAGTTTAGTAATATGTGTAAGTATTTACTAAAACCTTGTTATAATGTGAAGAAATTTTAATGAAATAAGAAAAATCATATAGAATTTAGACTATGATTTTACAAACTACAAGTTATTCACTATTAACACATTCTCTTTTCATTTACAACTTTAAAACATCATCTTCAGTAATAATGTATGTCAGTTCCAGTGGATTTCAGGCATGTTAGATTTTATGTTTGGCAGAAGGTTTAGAATTATTTTGTTTTCACGGGGTCCCTAGCGCCTCTATCTCAAGGTGGAGACGTGATACCTTATGATTGGGTCATTGCGCGCATTGATCGAGAAGCGCATATGAAACCTGACTTTGGATCATGCGCCTCCCATTGCAGATGATGTTTTTTTTATAAGTAAGGTTGTATTTTTTTGTAAAATTATTGTGATTGTCTCTCGCTCGCCAAGAAGGTTCTAGTTATTGTTCGTCGAAGGTGTTGTGGTTTGTTTGATTGATGTTGTATTTTATCTTAGTAGGTGTGATATTGCGTGTGTTGGGCGGGATGTAGACACCTCCTTGTTCCTCAGAAAATTCACCAGCCTTGAGACCTTAAATGGTAAAAATCGATGGGAACCTGGGCTTGAGCATTGCTTATGTGTCTTGGCATTCCTAACCTTGCAGGGTAGGACGGGTGGGTATTCTTTTTTATATTGTGTAATTGATTTTCGTATGTTTCATCTAGTTGCATGACGTGCTAGTATGTTGGGTCGTCATGTTGTCTATTTCCTGGATTGCGTGCGTTGTGCTTGTCGTCATGTTGTGATGTTTGAATTTATTGTTGTTATGAATTTCCTACAAAAAAAAAAAAAAAATCACTTGTTATGCTTTGCATGTTGTCGTAATGACAAGGATCTTTACAGCATAATAAAAATAGCACATAGTAAACCCTCAGTTTCTTCGCCTTTCCTTGAAAGTGCACCTACAACCATATTATGTTTTCCTTTTTTGTAGGTAATTTCAAAGTCGTAACCTAGCATCTTTTTAACCCATTTATGTTTCTCTTATGAAGATATTTTTTTCTCCAAGAAGTACTTTAAACTATCATGACATGTTTTTACTTTGAAGTTTATTCCTATTAGGTAAGGGAACCATTTCTTAATTGCATGTATTATGGCCAACATTTATTTTTCATAAATGGGTTTGAGTAAGTTCTTTCCTTTAATGTTTTTGCTATTAAAGGCAAGGGGCCTTCCTTCTTGCATTAAATTTGTACCAATTCCATGGCTTGAGGCATCACACTCCACAATAAATGTCTTTTTGAATTCATTTGTAGCCAAGACAGGAGTTGTACACACATCCTCCTTAAGTTTTTCAAAATTTTTGGTTTCTTCTTGAGTCCAAAAAGAATACTCCTTATTTAATAATGATGTTAGAGGTGTTGTTATTTGACCATAATTTTTGAAAAACTTGTGGTAATATCTTGTCAATCCTAAGAATCCTTTAAGTTTCTTCAAGGTTTTGGGGATTGTCCATTCCATCATAGATTTAATTTTGTTAGGGTCCACTTTGAATCCTTCCTAAGATACAATATGACCCAAATATCCCACTTCTTGAACCCCAAAGGAACACTTGGAAGGATTTGCATATAGTTGTTGTTCTTCCAATAGTTTCAAGACCTTGTCAACATGTTATACATGTTCTTCCCAATATTTGATGTAGATTAGTATGTCATCAAAAAATACTAACACAATTTTTTTAAGGAAAGGTTTGAAAATAGAATTAATCAATATTTGAAATGTTCAAGGTGCATTAGTAACGCCAAATGTCATAACTTAAAAATAATAATTACCTTCATGTGTTATAAAGGATGTTTTGGGAATGTATTCTTACCTCATTCTAATTTGATGATATCATGAACAGAGATCCAAATTAGTAAAGAAAATTACTCTGTGTAATTCATCTAATAATCCATCAATGATAGAAATAGTAAACTTATCTTTGATGGTCATTATGTTGATTTGTTTATAATATAAACACATATGACATGAACCATCATTTTTTGTAACCATCACCACTAATGAAGAGAAATCACTTTGGCTAGGTTGAATGATACCATCCTCATTTCTTGAATCATATGCTCAATATCACTCTTTTGTGCATATGGAAACATGTAAGGATTAATTTTATGTGGTACACTTCCTGGTTGCAAATGAATATCATGGTTGTGATCTTGTGCAGGTGGAATACCCTTAGTCATATCTCCAAATACCTTGGAATGATTTTTCATAACTTTTTGAAGATCCACTAGAGTAGAGGATATAGATGTTTGAACATATAGTGAGCACAATTGTGTAATTACACCATGGTGTCCCTTTTTGAGTAATTATGGCATGCTCTTAGAGATTATCACTTTATAGGGTTTCCCTTGGATACCTCTAAGCTCAATTTCCTTGCCTTCTTTGGACAATCTCATTATAAGATCTTAAAAATTAAGTATGGTTGTTTCCAATTATTGTAACCATTGGAACCATAATACATCATCATCATCACTCATTTGTATTGAAATCATTGGAATATCCAATAAATACTCCCCCATATTAATCTTAATACTATGGAACTTCCCTGAACAATTTATGGTACCACCATTTACAATCATTACTTGAAACTTTGATGCTAGAAATACAAAGAAATTGAGAAGTTTTGTTAATTTGTAATTTATGATGTTATGAATAATACCATAATCAATCAACACTATTACCTTTTTACTTTTTATATATCCTTCTATATTGGGTATTTTTGGAGTATTGATGGAAGCCAATGCATGACAAGATATTGTTGGAGTAGTCTCTTCTATCTCTAGATCTTGTGATGATTCCAACTCTTGATGTTCTTCCTCTTCACATTCTATGTAGAACAATTTCTTCTCGTTGCATTTATTCCCCTTATTGTACTAGTTGTCACAATTGAAACATAGTCCCTTTTCTCTTCTTTCATTCATTTGTTGAGGTTTCAACCTTGTCGGTTGAGTGAGGTTAGGAGAGGGAACATGGTTCTCTTTATAATTGTTTGTAACCACTCTTCTAGTAGCCATATTTTTACTTTCAACTTTCCTTTATAGATTGAAAGCATACTCTAGGAATTTAGGTTACAAGAAACCCACCTCATTTTGGAGGCTCTCCTTTAAAGTTCCTATAAAGAGATCCAACAAATTATCCTCTGAAACTATTGAGATCAATTCTTGCTTCTGAAATTTCCTTCCCCTTTCTTTTTTCCCAACTTCTTTTTTCCATTTATTTTCCCTCTTATATACCTTCCCTTGTTTCCCTTTTCCTTTCTTCCCTTGTTCTATTCCTTTCTAGTTACCATACTTACTCGTATTTCATAAATTGATGGGTTTATAGGTAGGCGGGTTCGCGGACCTTCATCTCCATCCATTTTCCTATCTCACTAGTTTAACTAACCGCCCTTTTGTATTATACTTTGCCTTTTTTTTTAATTTCACAGGTTCGTGGGGTCGGTATTTCATCCTCCAAATTCTGTGATCTCTACTTTTCACCTAAAATTTTGTGATCCTCATTTTAGCCATCATACATGTCAGGGGTATTGAGTCCCTAAAATCATTTTATTTCTCCTTCTTGCAAGTCTAAACAACCGCTTTTCTACACTTTAACTTATTTTTTATCATCCACAACCGCGGGTTGGTAGGTTCGTGAAAAACTTCATATTCAACACTATTTGCGTCCATCCTTGCCATTCTCTCGCTTTTTCCAATATGCATTGAAATGGTTTTAATGATAACAACTAATTGTGCAGTATTCAAAGAGATTTTCATTAATGGGGAAAGACTCGAGGATATTATTCATTAAATTTCATTAATTCACCATTTTCCAAAGGATTATATTATTGTCATCTCTCCGAAAAGATTCATTTCAAGTTATTATTCAGCTGAAAAATACTCCTATCAACCTAATGGAAGCAGCATCTAGACAACAATTATATGGAGATATTTTGAATATTTTTTGTCGTGAAGACCCAAACTTTCAATGGTCCAGAGCATATTCATATTACTTGTCTCCTCCTGCACAAAAAGACATAATATGGGAATCCATAATTTTTCACTCAGGGTGTGTTGCTGAGGTATTTGACTGCAAATAACTTGTTTCATGGTGCATTCAGAAGTATGTTTGAGACAAATAATTATACAACTCGAAGATTATTCCCCCATTTCCCTTTCACCGCAATTTTTTCGCAATATGTTGAAGCTCCCAGAGCCAACACTTACCTTCAAATGAGAAGACTGCAAATATTTTCTGAAGAAACATAATGGTATGGATCTCATGCCTGAATATTTGGAGAATCTTGTGATTATTCTAGAAGACATAACCAGGATCTAGGTCAATTCTTTTAAGAACCCCTTTCGAGAGATTGCATGGTTGTTCACTAGGTTGATAGGTCAGGAAAGCACTACTACTGTTTATCACATGATTCTATATATTTTATATTTTACAGTAAAATATCAGGCTATCTTTGTCTGGGGAAAATTGATTTCCATTGAAATTTCCTCCAAATTATCACACAACAAAAGGGACAAAAAGTTATGTATGGATTCCTATCTGGTATTTGCTATAGTGTATTGTTGTCAATTTCCAAACTTGACTATAAGTAAGAGGGTAAACTATGAAATAGATCAAGTTACCTTCTGGTACCAGGCATTTTGGAGACATAAGAATTATCTGTATTTTTACAAAGTTTACAATATTTTTTTCTCAGTCATCAAATGGTTGTTGTTTGGTAAAAATACCGCCACGATATCTGACTAGGATAACAAATTCTTGGAGAAAAAGGTAATGATAGAAAAAATGGAAAATTGCAGTGTCATCGGGATATTATGTTCCAAAGAAAATCTATCTTTTATTCCATATCATGTATCTGACAAATTGTTTATTACAAAAGTGGCAAGGCAATACAACTTCTGGCTAAAAATTTTCCATGAAAAAAGGAAAAAACAATTCATCCCCTTGCCCTAGAAGATTGGATATTTCATTTTCAGAAACATAAATAAAATTGACAAGTTTGCAATCCATTTTAATAACATGAGCTTAAAATATGTTGAAAAGATCAAGGGCTTTGATCCTAACAAAATATTTTTGGAACACATTCTTTTGGTAGGATTCAGTAACTCATTCATCCAGACTATCTTGAATGAAGAAGAAGAAGAAGGTAACAACCAAAGTACTCCTGTACACGAGGTTGGTGACCTAGAAATAGTACTAAGCACTAAAGAGTTGTATAAGCAAAAAGGAAAGGGTCCCACTGAAAGGACCGCCCATTATCCAGTTGTTACTCCCAAAACTGCCACATCTCAAAGAAATGCTCCAATGGCTCACCCAGTTAGAAATATTTCCAATAGTATTTCAAGTGGTGGAGGAGAGAAGAATGAAAATTGAGAATTTGCATAAGTTACCTGTAAGAAAGAAAAGAAAAAATCTATTACAAGAGGAAGAGGACAACCTTATAGAAAATGACATCCAAATATTTTATCTGGATGACATGGAGTAGGAGGCAAATATTGAGAAAATATTTCTCGTGATGGAACAATAAAAAATTGTAACTCAACAAAATGTTTTATTGGAATTTTCTCCAAATAATATTTTTACTCAAGAGGAATCCTTGATGACTTTTCAAAGTGTTATTTTTTATGAGCCTAAAAAATTGATTGTGGAAAAAGGTGATTAGAAAAATAAAAAAAAGGAAAATCTCGCTCATAGGTTGACCTGAAAGACATGCGGCCATCCCAAATCTATAAAATTCACAAGGCAACCAGTGATTCTCTTGATGATTCCATTGACGAGATGGAATATGAAAATGCCAAGCTAAGAGAAAGGATCAGAGAGTTGGAGAATTCCTTAATACCTCTTCCAATCCTAGAAAACCCTTTTTCAATGGTCAAACCAACCACACCCTCCATTAAGTTGAAAGGATATTCAAGCCTACTCACAGTGGTCAAGAGTTATGTAGAAAAAAATATTAGGAAGAGAATGTCACTAATAACATAAGCATGGGAGGTATCAAAAAATATTATTTAGTTTGGTTCAAGGGCACATGCCTTCCATGAATATCTACAAGTTGATCTAAATAATGAAGAAGGTTTCTACATTGATGTTGCATTACCATTTGGAATTAAAGTCTCAAACATGACGAAACTGAGAAAAAGAGAGGAGGATCCACCTTCCCCAAGTCGAATAAAACAACTAAATGCTTGTTGGAAGGAAAAGATTAAAAATTTGAGTAACAGTGTTCAAGCATGCAGTGAAGCCATATTGAAAAGAGAAGAATTGTTTAAGAGACTCATGGAGATAGATCTAGCATGAGGTAATAACGAGGTACAAGACCCTAAATTAATTCTCAACTTAATGTTTCTAACAAAGCAACAATTTGACAAACAATTTTATATATTCAAAGGGTTATCAGTTGAAAAATTTTATGGCATACTCGAATATAATGAAGATGAAATAGACAATTGGCTAGTTGATTATTCCATGAAAAACAAATATATTGAGGAAGCAGTACATGTTATTTCTCTTGACTTAAGAGACTTGGAAGGTGAATTATTCAAAAATAAAATCAGATATGAAATAAGCATCGCACTAATGAAAAGTTATATTGAATATTGGTTCAGAAAGGAAATCGAAAAATTAACCAAAGAAGGGCAAGAAACAGTTGAGACAGTTCCTATAATCGTCAATGAAGAAAATAAAAGGACAGCAACAAGCAAGTGAAGGGACATGAGAGACCATCATAATAAGTTCATGTTGATCATATCTTTCTTTCTTTATCAGTATTCCATCCAGTTACTCTGCTTCTTTGACTAGAAAGGTTTAATCGAAAACTGATAACTTCTTTGTGTCTTCTTTCCAGGTATTGCTACTCTGTCATCGCCGACCATCCTCTTTCTATGGCTTACTTCTTGTTCATATTTTTTTATGTTCTGTGAGATCCCCAATCCCAGTCCTAATTACAAATGCATTTAAATTTCAAGGCTTTGTAATAGACTATATATTTTTCAAAAATCCCAAGAGAACTATTTCGGGATCAATTTTGAATGTACTTTATAACTCTGAGTTTTGAGTATAAAGTATTTGATATTGATCTATCATTATATTTATTTGAGCTTCCCATTTTTTTATTGATCTATCACTATCTTTATTTGAGCTTATCTTATGCATACAGACCATCATATTTTATTTTATGTGATCAAAAATCTTTAGTTTAAATATGATGGATATGAGGAAATTTTATCTATCTTTTTCAATTGTATGAAGTGTGAGGTTCCTGGTCATTTCTCATCAACTCTCTTTAAAAAACAAATCATTTTCTTTCTTGTTATTTTTTCTCACAATCTTTATATTTCTTTGATTATCACAACGGACTTCTGCAAAGTCCTATATTCTAAAAATATAGAGTTCCAAGAAAATCTTAAAACAAAGAGGAGTACCACCTCTATTAAAACACGGGGAGATTTGATCCGGATTATTTTCGGCACGAAATGAGAGTAGAAATAAAATAAAGAAATGCACAGAGATATCGTGGATATCCAATAATATAACAGAAATGTATCAGAGATGAAACCATAAACATAGAGATACACTAATACACAATTTATATTAATTAAAGAAATGTACAGAGACTGTAAAAATACAGAGTGAAAGACTCGCTAGAATGGTGGCAGCTTATCTCTGAGAAGAGATGTGACGGCTACTCACATTCGCAAGAATATTATTATTACAATGAGGCTCTAAGGGCCTTTTTAACATAAGGAAAATCCAAAACCCTAACCCCGGAAGATGAAAATCCAAAAGGTTTGCGGGCCCCGATGGAGGTAGTTGATACGTCAACTTCCCAGTGGCGTAAATTTTGCATACGATCTCTATTTGGGGCGTTCGATACATCGTTAGAAATATATATCCGAGGACTACAACTTTTGTGTGAGAAACATCGAAGGAACTTCCATGTTGCTCCCCATTTTCCCAAAAAAACGTCATTTAGGGCCTCAAAATGGCTCTAGAAGTTCAGGACTCGAAAAACTACTAAAAATAGTAAATTACCAAAATTTCCAGAAAATTGTTTTGAGCTAGTTGAAAAAGGTGGGTGACCACTGATATCCACTTGGATCAATCCTCCCTCCTTAGGAAGCAATAGTATCCATTGTGTTGAGTGCCCAGGGGAGAGGGAAAAACGTTTGTTGAATTTGCATCTTGATGAGCTGCTTGCCTTGTTGGAGAAGTTACGCTGCTTAGCTTGTTGAAGGTTGTCACGAACATGTCGCTAGAAGGGTTGGACCTTTTTAACCAGTTTGGCTACATGAGATGCTTGTGTGCAGAAGAAATATTTACACTTTGTTGCAATCTTGTCGACCTGATTTTGTTGGATAGAAGGTGCTTGGGTAAAGGTTGTAGTGGTTGCAGTGTCCTTTTGTTCACCTTTTGAACATATGTGAAGAAGTTGAATTTTTAAGTATGAGATACTAGCTTGCGACACTGTTTAGGTGGAACAGTAGTCAGAAATACCTCTAGTATTCTGTAGAGATGACCCCTTGGAGAAACAATGACACTACGGAATCGAGACTCATAAATAGCATGATGCTTCCACATATATGGTTGGCCCAATAAAACATCACAGACATCCAATGGGTAAACATCACATAATACCTCATCCTTGAAGGGATGGATGTCGTATGACAATCGACAATGTTGGTTGACATGAAGATCTCATCCCCGGCGAAGCCACCCTATGTTGTATGGCTACGAGTGTGGTGTTGTCAGTAATCCCAATTGTTTGACGACATTTGTTGAGATGAGGGTCTTTTGAATTATTCTATCAACAATAAAATGTAGTGGGGTCCCCTTCACCCACATCTATGAATGAAAAAATCACTCCCCCTCTTTTGGATTTGTTGGTTCTTCTGGTTGAATTGTTGTGGTCACGACAATAGCAGTGGGGTTTGCATCGATGATTTGTCTTTTACCATCATTTTCATAATCAAATTATGAATCAGGGTTCAGCTCCTTGTCTTTGATATCAGCCACCAATGACTGTTTTGAGTGACATTCATTGGTGTTGTGCCAAGGGATTTTTTGGAAATCAAACCACTTTCTGGTGTCCTTCTTTGTCTTTCCATGGCCCTTCTTTTCCTATGGCTTAGACTGGTTTTCAGGAAGTTGTTTGTTAGGTTCATTTTTCTCATACTTTGGTTGCTATGGATTTGTATATCCAAACTCCCGTTTGTTCTAGTGCTTAAACTTCTGCTCCATTTTAACAACATATCGATAAGAAAAACCAAGTGATGAGATGTCCAGAAAATCCATTTCAATTTGGATGTATCTATGTAGAGCCCCGCGGTATTTTAGAACCAAATGTCATTCAGAGTCCTTGATACCCAACTTGGTGCACAAGGTATGGAAAGTATTGGTGAAATATGGAACTGATTGGCCCCTGTCTTGTCGTAGTTTGGTCCATCTCATGTGTTGTTCCTCATAGTTGCCAACAGGGTAATATTGTTTCTTCACCGCATCCACAAAAAAATCCCAAGTGGGCTCGACCCCATATATTCCAAAATCCTCTGTGGAAATCTAGTCCCAGTAAGTTTCCCACCACTGTTTGACATGGGGGAGATATTTAAGGAGTGCGAAGGTGATCTTTTATCTATCGGAAAAATTGTGAATAGAGAAATAACCCTCTAGCAGGTTTAACCATTTGTCTAGGGATTTTGCATCTATCTATCCTTCAAATACAGGAATATCAAAATTAACTTGTACCTTGAAAAGTGAGGTGCCTCCAAAGTGGTCATTTGATGAATATGTTCTTATTTCTATCGACAAGTGTTGAAGGATGTGGGAAAAAATCTCCATCATTTCGTCCCTCTGTTGCGTGAGAGCTTGCTCAAGCAACAGATTGATAGGATCGTCTGCTCTATCATTTTTATTTTCTTCCACCATGGAGGGTTTCTTGGGCATGTAAGAGCGATTTTATTCAAGAGAGACAAGCTCGAGACCCAACTTTCTATACTCGGACCTCATCGGGAACATGCACTGAAAAAATGATCAAGAGCAGCCCGCTTTGATACCACTGATCCGGATTATTTTCGACACGAAATCAGAGTGAAGATAAAATAAAGAAATGCATAGAGATATCACGGATATGCAATAATATAACATAAATGTATCATAGATGCAACCATAAACACAAAGATACAGTAATACACGATTTCTATTAATGAAAGAAATGTACAGAGACTATAAAATTACAGAGTGAAAGACTCGCTAGAATGGTGGCATCTTATGTCTGAGAAGAGATGTGATGGCTACTCACATTCACAAGAATATGATTATTAAAATGAGGCCCTAAGGGCCTTTTTAACATAAGGAAAATCCAAAACCCTAACCCTGGAAGATGAAAATCCAAAAGGTTTATGGGCCCCGATGGAGGTGATTTATATGTCAACTTCCCGAGGGTGTAACTTTTGCATACGATCTCTGTTTGGGACGCTCGATACACCGTTAGAAATATATATCCAAGGACTACAAATTTTTTGTGAGAAAAATCGAAGGAATTTCCATTTTTCTCCCCATTTTCCCAAAAAAACTTCGTTTAGGGCCTCCAAATAGCTCGTGAAGTTCAAGACCCGAATAACTGCTAAAAATAGTAAATTACCAAAATTGTCATAAAACTATTTTGAGCCAGTTGGAAAAGGTGGGTGGCCACAGATATCCACCTGGATCAAGATTTGTATCCCCATGAGGTTTTCATTTTGTTCCTGACGAATTCAAGCGTCAACATTTTTTGCGATCTTACTGGGGATGAATTGAAATTTGAAATTTGGTTTAGCATCTTTTGAAAAATACATGAATTTTTCCCAAGATAATCAGCCCCACCTAGAAATTAGATTGAATAATCAATGAATCATCTTACATCATCTATATAATCCTGTAATAACAACAGATGAGACTCGAGAAGAATTGGAAAGGTATTGGCAGACATTGGTCCAAGAAGAATAAAGAAAAATCCTACGAAGACAGAGGAGAGATGAGCAATAAGACCAAAGGAATGAAAGGCCAGCTAGAGAAACACAAAGATAAGGTCAGGATTGAAGCTTGACAAATACATGTGACCCATTACTAGAAGTAAAACCAAGCAAATTTGTATTATAAGAGGTGGAAAACATATTCCTAAAACATCTATGAACATGGCTGAAAGAAATGAACAATTGTGAGAAGAAACACGAAGAGAACCTCGTGAGGAGAGAAAAGGAGGAAGAGGAGGTGGTGGAATAAATCAAGAAAACCTAAGATTCAAAAATTGAATAAGAGTAAGAGATTCCCCTTTAAATATTCTAGGTGAGCAACATGACCTCCCTACTCACCCTAAGGGTACCTTGAAGGAATTTTCTGGAAATGGAAAAATTGATGCCAAAAGACACCTTAACTTATTTCTTAATGTCTTTGATTTTCATCGTGTTGAATATGACGATGTGATGGTAATGTTAATTCTTCAAACCTTATTGGGAAGATATTATGAATGGTATATGACATTACCCAGTAGGTACATTGACTCGTTTAATGACATTGAAGCCATGTTCCTGACTACATTCTCCCCTCCAATTGTATATCATACCCTTCTCACCAATTTCAACCAGATTGGTTTGACGAAGAATGAGAGAATAAGAGATTTTAATCTCAAGTTCAATAAAACTTTGAGTAAGATTCCAGAAGATAAAATACCTAATGACCTATTCATACTCGATTGTTATAAGAATGTGATTCCCCCAAATGTGAAATATGCTATCAGAACATCCCATATGGATACCTTGGAGGAAGCAATGATTAAATCCACTAAGATGGAAGAAATTATAATTGAGATGGGTGTCGACCCCAACATTATCCTGGGAAAATTAGAAAGGAAGTTGGGAAGCTTAAGTATTGATAATCAAGGAGCCTCTAGCTCAAGAAAGAATGAAGAACTGAAGCTATGACTGACCCAAAGTCAAACAATTGGAGGATGATTTTTCAAGGGGACCATACTAGATGTGAAGGTAGATCCTGTTGTGGCATAAGAAACTAATCAAAGAATTGAAATTGTGGAAATGAATAGGACCATCAGGAAAATCCAAAATGAGATAACCAGATTAAGAAGGGGGGACAATTATATAGCAAATCCAAGAATTCTGGTCCAAGAGAAAATAAGGAACCCTCCCAAATAAAACAGAGTGAGGTTTGAAAACACAGATTATTCACAAAGGCCAAGCATTCCCAGGCAACCAATACCCAATGTAGTTGTTCTGGATGATGTATATGATGAGAAAATGGTTTAGCAAGGGAACTATTATTTACCTGATGAAAGTTCTGAAAATGTACAGATGGATGGATGCGATAATTCCATGTATATATTTGAGGAAGGCGACAACACCCTAACTCAAAATAAAATGTCACCCAGACAAGAGCATTTGTAAATAAATCCAATAAGAAAACTGATTCAAAAAGAGAAAACAAAAAAGATAAAGAAAAAATGAATGAGAAAAAGGAAAATGAGAATGTGACAGATAGTGTTGGAAGTAAGACTCAACACCTAATGTCAAACCCCACCCAGATGAAATACAATGTCATAGAGGACTTGAGTAAACTAAGGATAACTCCTCCTTTTACAGAAGTGGTGAAGATTCCCCAACAAAGGGAAAACATTTTGATATTATGGGATGATCCATCTAAAAAATGAAAGTTGTTGTTATAAGTCCAAAACAAAACCAGAACAAATCAACCGTCAAATTGAGAGGTAGAATCTCGCCCCTTTATATTTCAATTGAAAATCATGATTTTTCACTTCATAATTTGTTTATTCGATATCGGCGCGACCAATAATATTATGCCACCATTGGTCATGGAGGATTTTGGCATGAACTACACCAAATATTATGACACTGGTGAAAGTATATATGTAATCGATTCCAGAAAAGTGCCAGCTTATGGTCAAATTAAATACTTTTATGCTTGGATCATGGAGGCTCCCCATATTATTGGAGTTTTCAATATTATTGCAGTTTACCTCCCTCCTACATATGGATTTGTTTTAGGAAGATATTGGTTGTGTATGATCGAAGGATACATGATGAACGATGGAAACTACATGATGATTCCATAAAAATAAGGAGCAATGATTAAGGTTCCTCGTGAACCTAGGAAACCCTTCTCTTTCAAAAAGAAGGGAAATGGATTAATGGAAGATTATATATGTTGATGATTACATCTATGTGAGACATCCTCTAGGACACAGACATGAGAGAGATCCCCTGAGTTGGGTGTGTGGTTCTATCTGAGATAGAACTAGAACTATGTGCTAGCCTCTTCCTTACAGAGAGTTGAGATGAACTTCAGATGACCCTCCTGTCCAAGGCATTGAGAAACAAGATCTGTTGAGTTGGATGTGCATGTGGTTGATCACAGGTGAATGTGTGAAATACAATGAGATGGTTGCAACATTCTGAGATAGATATGAAACGATGTATTATCCTCCTCTGAGTAGATATTTGAGATGATGAAATCCAGATGACCCTCATGTGTAATGAAGTGAGAAAGAAGATCTGTTAAGTTGGACGTGCATGTGGATGAGCACAAGTGAACGTGATCCTAGTGGTTGAGCACTAGTGAGTGTGGTTCTCCCATGAGATGCAATGAGATAGAGAGACATCCTTGTGGCTGAGCACATACGGATGTGCCCCTAGTGTATGAGCACTAGTAGGTGTATAATATCCCTTGCTATATTGTTCAAGAGTCATACTTACATGTAACCCTAATTGTTATGTAAAGGGTACAGGTCGTCCCCACCTTAATGTAAAAAGATAATTAATATGGTAATTATTAATTATATTATAAGTTATTGAGGTTGTCCCTATTGTTCCAATAGACACTATTGTTGACAAGTTCATTCTAATATAAGTAAAGGTAAATTCCCCATTGAGGAATCATATCACAAGTGCGAGTTTGGAAATTTCAGCAAGTACTTCTTCTTGGGAAAAGTGGGCACCTCTCTTGGGTGTTATTCTTACAGGGTTTGTGAGAAACCTCTTGTGTGTTAGGTATTTATTGTGGTGGAGTTATTTCTATTGAAGAATATAGCAAAGGATTGGTTGGGTTTTCTGCCCTTGTTGAGAAGGGTTTCCCAGGATACTTCTTCTGTACTTATGCATGGTGTTTCTTCTTGTGATCTTGGTTGTTGCAACAAATTGTTTATGATTTTTAAGTAAAATGATAAAATGGAATGAACTTCATGCTTAAGCCTATATTATTGAAAAATAAACATGGTATCAGAGAATAGGTCTTGAAGAACCCATTGCACAATCAATTTTCATCCATCTTCTCAATCTTGCAAAATGGTACGGCCCTCCTACGGTTTCCAGAAATTTCGTACGGCCTACCTTTCTGAGAGGTTTCAGCACTTGGCACTTAGACGTTGGGGATAAATATAGGATAGGAGTGTACGATCTCCTTCAGTGCACCTCCAGCAAGCTTCAAATTGCATTTCCGAGCATTTTGACTTTTGGGCCCTAGGGTTTCTAGGGTTTTGCTAATTTCTGCAAAAATTTCAGAATTAGGGTTTTTGCAACTCATTGAAGGAGCTCTCTAGCTCACCAATGTTATCCTATATTTCAAAGTCTTATTTTTTGCATTCATAAGTCCAACAAAACCTAAAATTTCTAGCTTATCCTATCCGTTAGGTTTTCTATCCCAATTGACAAGGGTTTGTGAAGAATCTAAAATTATGATGAATAGAACTATGACGGAAGATAAGATTGATGAATCAAGCAACTTCAAGTTCCTGGAAGACAATACTTCAAAGGAAGACTTATTGTGGGTGATACAAAAAGGTGACATTGTGACTACCTTCTTCATGAAGATGACAGATATCAGCCAGGTGCCATTGGATAAATCATATTAGCAACCTCGGGTATGCACTTGTATATATATTATTTGTATCATTGTCATGAGGGTAATTGCAAGAGGAATGAACCTTTCACTGAAGTCATGGATTCAGAGGGATCTCATTGCATTCAGAGGAACAACACAATGGAAGTGAAGACTCCAGGTTTGATTGTTTTAATTTTCATTCCTCTAACCTATACTTCTAAAGTTTGTTACATTACAAGTAGGTGTTGTAGCAGTGAAAACAATCCTTAAATTGTTTTGATTCTAGAGATGTACTCATTATTCTCCTTTAGGAGATATTCTTGTTTTGGTTCCTCTTGTTTTCTTGTTCCAGACAGGTTAACAACAAAGGAATATGTTTATCCTTCAAAGGAAGTCACTTGACTTCAGAGGGAGTCACCTGACTCAGAGGGAGTCAAAACCATTTGAGAAAGAGGAATAATAGAACCATCATTGAGGCAACCAATGCAATAATGAATTATCAAAATATTTCTATGATTCTATGGGTAGAAGCATGCATGACACAGTATATGTTCAGAACAAGAGTCTTCCCCAGACTTTGAAAAACATAACTCTCGAAGAAGCCAGCATAGAAGTGAGACCTGAGATTGAACACTTAAGGATATTTGGGTGCCCAGTGTATTTTCATGTACCCAAAGATAAAAATTCCAAGCTAGACCCTTCAGGGAGAAAGGATACATTTATGGGATAACAGTGAATATTCAAAGACATTCTAGATCTACATCCCTGATCAAAGACAAATTGAGACAAGCATAGATGTTTTCCTTGAAGAAGAGATATCCTTTCAAAGATCTAGAGAATCTCATATGGAGATTGACAGTGAGACAATACCTTCTCCCCCTTCAACATTTCAGAGGGAGACAAAATTTATTCCAGTTGATATGTCCATAGATATTGCAGTAGGGAATAAAAGGTATGCCTAGGCTCACTCTGCAGGAGGTAGAGAAACATACAAGTCTCTCAAGGCACATCCCAAGAGAGCAAAGAGATTTTTCAAGATACTCTTCAAGCATGAGCCACATCATTGATTTTAAGCCTTCTTGTCATAGAGAAGCAACGGGTGAATAGGTATGGCAAGATGCCATAATAGAATAATACTAGTATATCTTAAAGAATGATGTATGAGACATTGTTTCGAGACCAGTAAGGAAGTCTATGGTGAATTCCAAGTGGATCTATAAAATCAATCATGCAGCTGATGGAAGTGTCGAGAAATACAAACCGAGATCTGTGGCCAGAGGATTCCCACAAATAGAGGGAGTTTTCTATGATGAGACTCTTGACCCAGAAGTCGAGTTGTTGGATACAAGCAAGATTTGACTTCTGATTTTGAGATAAAGGATCTGGGTATGATGAACTACTTCTTGGGATAAGAAGTATGACAGAGGACCAATGAGACTTTTCCTGAGTCAAGGAAAATATACAGTGAGGATATTAAATAATTTCAATATGACAAAATGAAAATCCATGCCTACATTGATGATGATGAATTTGAAATGATGATGATTCAGGCAAGATTGTTCCACAGCTAATTGGATCATTGATGTATCTGGTTAAACCCAGAATCGATATATGCTATGCAAATAATGTACTTAGCCAATTCATGAGTCAACCGAGACAGACTCACTAGACAAAAGAAAAACATGTATTGAGGTATCTATGAGGCACAGTTAGATATATCCTGAGATATGCCTCCAGTGTAGACTTGAGTTTGCAAGGATATGAAAAATGGATAGAAATTACAATGGACCGGAAGAGCACATCTGGTTGTTGTTTTACCCTGAAATTTTCCATGGTTTCCTGGTGCAGCAGGAAAAAAATCCCTATGGCCTTGAGTACCACATAAGCATAGTATATAGCATTGAGTATGTGAATTAGTGTGGCTTCGCAAGCTTCTGACAGATTTACTTGATCATGAGATGGATTCTATGATGATAACTAGAGTTGTGTGAATATCTTTGAGAACCCGTTGTTTCATGATAGATCGAAACATGTTGAGATAAAATATCATTTTTTCAAAGATATGATGTAGAGGAAAGAAGTATGCATGTAGTACCTTCCTACACATGAGCAGATTGCAGACATCTTCACCAAACTGGCTTGGTGAAGAATACCTCTCTGGCTGAGAGGGAGTGTTGATGACTACAACCAAGACAAAGTTTGAGTACTTATGTGCGATACTTGGCCTGATGGAGAGTGCCTCCCTAGTTGATAGGGAGTGTTTATGATTACAGCTATGTGAGACATCCTCCATGACATAGACCTAAGAGATATCCCTTGAGTTGGGTGTGTGGTTCCTATCTGAGATAGAACTTGAACATTGTGATGTCATCTTCCTTACAGAGAGTTGATATGAACTCCAAATGTCCCTCATATGTAACGCAATGAGAAAGAATATCTATTGATTTGGACGTGCATGTGGTTGAGCACAGGTGAATGTTTGAAATCCCATGATCTGGGTGCATCGTTCTGAGACAGAGATGAAATGATGTATTGGCCTCCTCTGAGCAGAGATTTGATATGATGAACTCCAGATTACCCTTATGTGTAACGTAGTGAGAAATAAGATCTATTGAGTTGGATGTTCCTATGGATAAGCACAGGTGAATGTGATCCTAGTGGTTGAGAACTAGTGAGTGTGGTTCTCCTGTGAGACACAATGATATAGGGAGACATCCATGTAGTTGAGCATAGATGGTTGTGCCCCTAGTGGTTGAGCACTAGTGGGTGTATAATATCCCTTTCTATATTGTTCAAGAGTCATACTTACCTATAACCCTAATTTTTATGTAAAGGGTATAGGTCGGCCCCACCTTAATGTAAAAACATAATTAATGTAAAAGATAATTAATATGGTAATTATTAATTATATTATAAGTTATTGAGGTTATCCATGTTGTGCCAATAGACACTACTATTGACAGGTTCAGTCTAATATAAGTAAAGGTAAATTACCCATTGAGGAATCATATCACAAGTGTGAGTTTGGAAATTTCAGCAAGTACTTCTGCTTGGGAAAAGTGTGCACCTCTCTTGGGTGCTAGTATTATAGGGTTTGTGAGAACCCTCTTGTGTGCTAGGTATTTATGGTGGTGTAGGTATTTCTCTTGAAGAATATAGCAAAGGATTGGCTAGGTCTTCTTCCCTTGTTGAAAAGGGTTTCCCAAGATACTTCTTGTGTACTTATGCATGGTGTTTCTTCTTGTGATCTTGGTTGCTCCAACAAGTTTTTTATGGATTAAGTAAAATGATAAAATGGAATGAAATTCATGCTTAAGCCTAGCTTATTGAAAAATCAACAATATATATGTTGGGATTGGAAATTATGCTATCCTAGACATGGAACAGATTAAAATCCTGGAGCAAATTCAAGGTATGGAGAATCAAGATCATCCATTTGAAGGTTATTGGAGGATGTATTTTGATGGAGCTTTCTCAAGTTCTAGGAGTGGAAATGGAATTTTCCTTGTAAGTCCATGAAATATTGTGCATCCACATGCTATCAGAATTGAATTTACATGTACCAATAATGAGGCAAAATATGAAGCTTTGATTCAGGGAATGATTCTTGCACAAGTATTGAAGATAGAATATCTAATTGTGATTGGAGACTCCAAGTTGATAATAAATCAAGTCACCCAAAGGTACAAAATCAAAAAGGAAATACTCAAATTATATTTCAAAAGAGTTAACAAATTCATGGAAGCCTTCATTTCTTTCAACATCTCTTTCATCCCAAGGGATAACAATCAGAAGGAAGATTCATTATCTTTGGCGGCCTCATTTGCAAACTCGAATGATGTTCAAAGAAAAACACATTTTCAAGTAGAAAATTTATTCCGACCTTCTATACCTAATAACCAGGAATATTTACTAGTATTTGAGAATGATGAACAATTGGAAAAAAATTGTTGAACGATGATGATGTTGAAGACAATCACATATATGTTGTCCTGAAGGATTGTATTCAATCTGAGTCTCTTTTTACAAGAGACGATCATGATAAGAATCTCTTGGAATAAATTTCACTCTAAAAGGTCCAAGAAACAAGAAAAATCAATATTGGAACTGACATTTCCCCAAAATATGTCAACTTGGGAGTTGGTTGCATCATTGAAGAAGGTGATCAATATGTTGCATTATTTAAATAATATCTTGGTGTGTTCGCATGGATTTATGATGATTTGAAGGCTTATGATAAAAAAATATTTCAACATATTGTTCCCTTGAGAGAAGGGGAAAATCCGGTCAAGCAAAAGATAAGGATGATGAACCCAAAATTAAAACCTCTGGTAAAGGTTGAATTGGAGAAATTAAAGAAGGCTGGAATAATATACCCAATTAGACATTCTAATTGGATTTCAAATCCTGTGATAGTAAGAAAGAAGACCAGGAACATTCGGATGTGTGTAGATTTCATGGATCTTAACAAAGCAAGTATAAAGGATAATTATTATTTACCTAATATGGATTTTCTTCTCCAACAAGTCATGGGATCATCCTGCATGTCCATGTTAAATGTCTTCTCTGGGTATAATCAAGTCTTGGTTGTTGAGGAAGACAGAGAAAAGACATCATTCATAACACCTTGGGAGACATATGCATATGTTAGGATTCCCTTTGGTTTGAATAATGTAGGAGCTACATTTCAGAGGTCTATGGATCATGCTTTTAAGGGGTTGATAGGAAAATCCATGGCAGATTGTTAAGTTGAATTAACAACACATTCAAAAACATGGAGTGATCACATTCATCACCTGAGGAAAGTTTTTGATAGGTGTAGATTGTATGGTGTTTCCTTAAATCCAAAGAAATGTATATTTGTTTTAAATCAAGGAAAATTGTTGGGTCATATTGTATGCAAGGAAGGTATTATCACTAGAAGTCAACTCAAGACTTCTATTGAGTCAAGACTAGCACACCTTGATTTAAAAAATGATTTGGTTGGGTTTAAGAAACTGTGAAATTGGTAGGATCAATGATTGAGGTTCAATAACAAAATCAATCCCCTTTATTTAAAATTCTATGTGCAGCATTTCAAGCTAAGAAAACTTAAAACAACATTAAGGCTGCAGAAAAATGGAGTGAAGACATGAAGAAAACAAAATTTCAAGTAGATCAGAGAACACCTTGTTCCTTTATACACTTACAGGGAAGAATACTCAACATTCAAAAACACCTTTTTGACTGTGAATATAAGTCTCAAATGTGGTCGTTTTCAAACACTATATTATATCCTATACGACAGTCTTCTCAACACCGAATTGCATACATATATCTTATAGCAGCAAAACACATTTAAGTAGATGAAAAATAAAAATGATGAACTAGGGATAGGAAAAGACAAACTGATCATAAACTTCATTATCAGTTGAAATATTTACATAGAAGTCTTACACAAGGTTTTGCAATATGTTACATGAAATTTTGATTCCATAGATCGAACCCCTCTGCAACTCTTTCTTAGTCCCTTGGACTGAATTTCTCCTCTTTACATATGATTTTCCATGAGATTTATAGATTTATGAGATAAAAACTAGATACTCAAAGTTTGGATATGATATAATCAAAATGGATATAGATGAAACCTTCTAGGGTCGAATTTTCACTTAGTCATATCAACAAGATTACAAAAACTCTGGAAAATCGGTCCCATACCTAAAATCTAGGGTTTGAAATTTAGAGCATTAAATACATTCAACTCGGATCAAATATTTGAGGATGTTTAGAAAAAATATCATCCTTGAATATCCATGTGTATTCCTAAATTTACATCCCCTATTGGCACGTGTGGAATCGAACTAAGGGTTTATTGTCCCATTTTACAACATATGGTGAATTTCTAAAAAATAGGGTTGAATAATCACTTCATATATCCCAAACCATAATAATTGTGTAAACATTGAGAGATATTTTTGTTATTTGGTATATTCTTCACAAAATCCTCTTTCGGTTTTTCAAAATACCTTTCCATCGCCTCGTAATTTGTGCCCAAAGTTGATGACTAAAATAGGAAATTCCAAAATTTTCAAATTTGAAAAATGAGTTGTAAATATCTACTTGTATCTCCCAAACAGTGACACCTATGTAAAAAATGAGAGAGAATTTTGTATATGAGATCATTTTTTAGAAAATAATATTTTTTTCACAAATTCCTCTCCATTTGCTTAGAGACTAAGTTTGAACTTGACTGTAAAAACAGTTATTTCTAGAAAAATCCCCTGTTTTCAGCAGTCTGTTTTCTCCTTTTTCATACAAGACTACTCCAAAACTCTTTGTTGAAGATAAAAAATGGTGTCTAAAGGATAAAAAATGTTTAAATCCATCCCTAAGAATCACAAAACCATCTCCAAACCCCCTCTTCTTATTATAAGGAAAAAACAGAGCATATGATATTTCATGCCATTATGGCTTATCATTACCTTTTGTTGCCTCACTACTCGTTTCATATGTGTATTTTAGGGTGTGGAATAGTGTAATTATCATTTTTCACCATCATCCATCACAAAAAACCCAAAACTATGTCATTTTCTTGAAAACAGACTGTTGTAGGAACTTCCTGTAGCGCCAGTCATATTTCATGTGTGGAAAGATGCGGGAACTTCCTATAGCACCCTTTTCAAAATATTAGTTTTAGACTTTAAAACCCATCATATGACCTTAATATGGACAAAAGGATGCTAAGAAGGCCTAATTATCAGTATGCAAGAAAAATATGATTTTTTTAAGAAAAATATGATTTTTTTAAGAAAAAATGTGATCATGAAAATATTAGTGTTAATAGAAGGAATCTATATAGATCTTGAAAGAGTTAAAGCTATAAATGAACTTAAACCCTCATCATCTAAGAAAGGAGTTCAATAATTTTTTTGGAAGATCAACTTTGTATGAATATTTGTCCCTGACTATGCAAGTATTGTGATGTCGATCAATTTATTGTTGAAAAAGGACCAAAGGTTTGAATGGACAATGGTTACACAAGAAGCTTTTCATAATATCAAAAGGGAAATCACTTCAGATACAATCCTTATTAGCCCATATTATCAAAGATACTTCATCATGTATTCATTCTCTACATAAATGGTGGTTGCATCTATTCTTACTCAGAGGAATACCAAGGGTGGTGAACTGTCAATTAGCTTCATGAGCAAGACCCTTCATGATTATGAATTGAGATATTCAGAATTGGAGAAACAAGCTCTATCTCTTGTGAAGGCGGTAGCGTACTTTTGGAATTGCATATTAAATTATCATGTCATCGCTTACATTCCATCCTCTCCTACGAAGATGATTTTAAATCAACAATTGAGAGAAGGGAAATGGGCAAATTGGATGGAAAAAATTAAAGAATATGACATTGAAATCAAACCTTTAAAGGAAGTCAAAGCACAGGGTTTATGTAAACTCACTGAAAATAGTGATTCTTTGGATGGAATGATTTAAATTTTAGTAGGAGAACCCATGGTATATTCAGAATGGTATATAGATATTATATTTTATTTGAGATTTGGACAATTCCCAATCACCATGAACCCAAAAGAGAGAAATCCATTGAAGATGAAATCGAGTCAATATATGATGATTGTTGATATATTGTTCAGAAGAAACTATGATGGTATATTTTTTAGATGTGTTGATGAAAGGAAAGCTCAAGAATTGATGAAATAATTCCATGAAGGAATATATGGTGGACATTTTGCGCCTACCACCACCGCCCATAAGATAATAAGAGTTGGGTTTTATTGGCCATAATTTAATAAAGATTCATATGCCACAATAAGGAAGTGTGTATATTTCCAACAATTTTCATGGAAAATGAAAAGATTTGCAATTCCATTACAACCTATATCTATAGAACAACCATTTTCCCAATGGGGACTTGATGTCATTGGGCCAATAATCCCAAATTCAAGAAAGGGACATATATTTATATTTTCACCGCTACAGATTATTTTACAAAGTGGCTAGAAGCAGTGGCATTAAAAAAGGTTGATTATGAAGAGTTGATTAAGTTTCTCAAAGATAATATTTTTTCAAGATTCGATGTCCCAGAAAAATTCATCAATGATAACGGGTCGATTTTCATTGATTCAAAATTTACAGAATTTTTTGGAGAATATGGAATTGTTATGGGGAAATCATCAAACTATTATCCACAAGGGAAATGGTCTTGCATAATCCACCAACAAGACGTTCCTTCAGATATTGAAGAAAATCGTTGATAAGAGCCTAAGGAATTGGCATTTAAAATTGATTGATGTGTTGTCGGAAAGCATAATGACTCCAAAGGCCACCACTGGGATGTCTCTGTATACATTGGTTTATGGGAAAGAAGCAAAAATGTCAATTATCCTTGAGCTAAATGCTTTGAATTTTGTGGTCAATACAGAGGTTGCTAAAGTTTTTTCACCTATGCAATAGAGGGTCAATCAATTATTGAAATTGGAGGAAGAACGAAGTAAATATCAGAGACAACAAAGTGTTAAAAAATATTTGGACCAGAATACAATAGTAAAGAATTTTCAGAGGGGAGAACTGGTGTTACTCTGGAATAAATCTAAGAAGACGCCATCAATGCACACAAAATTCGAATCACTCTAGATCGGACCGTATATCATTGAAAAAATGATCGGTTTTAATTCTTATATGATCAAAGATATGAATGGTAAAATGTTAATGTTTCCTATTAATGGGAAAATTTTGAAAGGATTCTTTACCGAAATTTTATTGTTTCATTGTACATAATTTTCTTTTATTTTGTATATTCTTACTGTTGAATCCATAGCCCAATGGATGGAAGCACTTGTCATGAATATTATGGATTCTTGGTAACTCGTAGGGGGTTATCATCCCACAGTTGGACCTAGGTCTTGAGATCAATTCCTTCTTCTGAAATTTCCTTCCCCTTTCTTTTTTCCCGACTTGTTTTTTCCATTTATTTTCCCTCTTCTATACTTTCCCTTGTTTCCCTTTCCCTTTATTCCCTTCTTCTATTACTTTGTAGTTACCATACTTGGTCGTATTTCAGAAATCGATGGATTTGTGGGTAGGCAGGTTCATGGGCCTTCATCCCCATCCATTTTCCTATTTCACTAGTCCAACCGATCGCCCTGTTATATTATACTTAGCCTCTTTTTTTTTTTAATTCACAGGTTCGCGGGGTAGAGCTTTCATCCTCCAAATTTTGTGATCTCCACTTTTGACCCAAAATTTTGTGATCCTCGTTTTAACCATCATACTTTTCGTGGGTCTTGAGTCCCTAAAAGCATTTTATTTCTCATGCATGCAAGTCTGACCAACCGTTTTTCTACACTTTAACTTATTTTTTATCATCCATAACTACGGGTTTGTGAAATAATTCATATTCTAAACTACTCTCGTATGACCCCTCCATTCTCATTTTTTTTCCAATATGCATTGAATGTTGTTTAATGCTAACAACTAATTGTGTAGGCTTTGAATATATTTTCATTAATGGTGAAAGACTCGAGGATATTATTCATTAAATTGCATTAATTCTCCATATTCCAAAGGATTATATTATTGTCATATCTCCGAAAAGATTTATTTCAAGTTAGTATTCAGTTGAAAAATACTCTCGTCAACCTAATGGAAACAGCAGCTAGACAACAATTGTGTGGAGATACTTTGAATAGTTTTGGTCATGAAGACTAGAACTTTCAGTGGTCTAGAGAATATTCATATTACTTGTCTCCTCCTATACAAAAATAGGTAATCTGGGCATCCGGAATTGTTCATGCAGGGTGTGTTCCTGAGGCATTTGACTACAAAGAACTCATTGAATGGTGCATTGAGAAGTACATGTCGAGCCAAAGAATTATACAAATCCAAGATCATTACCCCATTTCCCTTTCACCGCAAGTTTTTTGCAAGATTTTGAAGCTCTCAAATCCAAAACTTACCTTCAAAGGAGAATAATGTGGATATTTTTTGAAGAAACATAACAATGGCCTAGATCTCTTGCCTAAATATTTGGAGAATCCTGCGACTATTCCAAAGACATAACCAGGATCCAGGTTGATTATTTTTAAAATCCCTTTCAAAAGATTGCATGGTTGTTCACCAGGTTGACAGGTCAGGAAAGCACTGCTGCCATTTCTCGCATGATTCTATATATTTTATAGTTTACATTAAAGGAACAAGTTATCTTTGACTCGGAAAAATTTACTTAAATCGAAATTTCATCCCAGATATCAAACTAAAAAATGGAAAAAAAAATATTTATAGCTTCCTATTTGGTATTTTCTATAGTGTATTGTTGTCTATTTCCAAACTTGACTATAAGTAAGAGGGTAAACTATGAAATAGATCCAGTTACCTTATGGTATCAGGCATTATGGAGACACAAAAATTCTCTGTATTTTTACAAAGTTTACAATGATTTTGTCTCAGTCTTCAAAGGGATGGTGTTTGGTAAAAATACCCCCAGGATATCTGACCAGGCTAACAAATTCTTGGAGAAAAAGGGAATGATGGAACAGATGAAAAATCATAGTTTCATCAGGATACTATGTTCCAAAGAAAATCCCTTTTTTCATCCATACATGTATCTGACAAATTGTTTATTACAGAAGTGGCAAGGAAATACAAATTTTGTCTACATTTTTTCCATGAAAAAAGGAAAAAACAATTCATCCCCTTGCCTTGGAAAATTGGAGATTTCATTTTCAGAAACATAAATAAAATTCACGAGTTTGCAAGCCATTTCAATAACGTGATCTTAGAATATGTTGAAAATATCAAGGGCTTTGATCCTAAAACATATTTGTGGAACACATGCTTTTGATAGGATTCAGTAACTCGTTCATCCATGCTACCTTGAATGAAGAAGAATAAGAAGGTAACAACCAAAGTACTCATGTACATGAGGTTGGTGACCTAGAAACAATACTAAGCATTAAGGAGTTTTATAAGAAAAAAGGAAAGGGGCCCAGTGAAAGGAGCACCCAGTCTCTAGTTGTTACTCCAAAAATTACCACATCCCAGAGAAATGATCCAATGCCTCACCCAGTTAGAAATATTTCCAACATTAGTTCAAGCAATGAAGGATAGAAGAACCCCCACCCCTGGGAAAATTAAGAATTTCCATAAGTTTCTTGTAAGAAAGAAAAGAAAAAATTTAATACAAGAGGAAGAGCACAACCTTATAGAAAACAACATCCAAATATTTTCTTTGGATGACATGGAGCTGGAGGTGGATATTGAGAAAATATTTCTCGCGATGGAACATCCAGAAATTGTAACTCAACAAAATGTTTTATTGGAAGTTGTTGCAAATGATATTTTTAGTGAAGAGGAATCCTTCACTTTTCAAAGTACTATTTTTGATAAGGAGTCTAAAAAATTGATTGTGGAAAGAGGCGATCAAAAAAAATAAAAAAGGAAAATCTCACTCAGAAGTTGACCTGAAATAAATGCAGCCATCCTAAATCCCTAAAATTCACAAGGAAACCAGTGATGCTCTTGACGATTCCATTAACGGGTTGGAAGCTGAAAATGCCAAGCTAAGAGTAAGGATCAGAGAGTTAGATAATTCCTTAATGCATCTTCCAATCCTGGAAAATCAGTTTTCAATGGTCAAACCAACCGCACCCTCCATTAAGTTGAAAGGATATTCAAGCCTACTCACAGCGGTCAGGAGTTATGTAGAAAACACTATTAAGAATAGAATGTCACTAATAATAGAAGCATGGGAGGTATCTAAATATCCTGTTTCTTTTGGCTCAAGGGCACATGCCTTCCATGAATATCTGCAAGTTGATCTAAAGAAGGAAGAAGGTTTCTACAGTGATGTTGTATTACCATTTGGAATTAAAGTATTAAACATGATGGAATTGAAAATAAGAGAGGAGGATTTTCCTTCCCTGAGTCTAATAAAACGGCTAAATGCTTGCTGGAAGGAAAAGATTAAAAATTTGAGTAACATTGTTCAAGCATGCAGTGAAGCCATACTGAAAAGATAAGAATTGTTCAAGACACTCATGGAGATAGATCTATAAGGAGGTACTAATGAGGTACAAGACCCTAAATTAATTCCCAACTTAATGTTTCTAACAAAGCAATAATTTGACGAACAAGTTGATATATTCAAAGGGTTATGAGTTGAAAATTTTGATGGCATACTCGAATAGAACGAAGATGAAATAGACAATTGGATAGTTGATTATTCTATGAAAAATAAAGATATTGATGAAGTAGTACATGGTATTTATCTTGACTTAAGAGACTTGGAAGGTGAATTATTCAACATTAAAATCAGGCATGAAGTAAACGTTGCACCAATGAAAATTTATATTGAATATTGGTTCAGAAAGGAAATTGACAAATTAACCAAAGAAGGGAAAGAAACAGTTGATACGGTTCCTATAACCATCAATGAAGACAATAAAAGGACAGCAGAAAGAAAGTGAAGAGACACGAGAGACCATCATAGTAAGTTCATGATGATCATATCTTGTTTTCTTTATCATTTTTTCATCTAGTTACTCTGTTTCTTTTACTAGAAAGGTTTAACCTAAATCTGATAACTTATCCATGTCTTATTTCTAGGTCTTGTTAGTCTATCATCACCCACCGTCATCTTTCTACAACTTACTTCTTGTTCATATTTTTTTATGGTCTGCGGAAGCCCCAATCCCAGTCCTAAGGACAAACACATTTAGATTTCAAGGCTTTGTAACATACTATATATTTTTTAGAAATCCCAAGAGAACTATTTTGGGATCAGTTTTGACAGTACTTTTAACTCTGAGTTTTTAGTATAAAGTATTTTAGATTGATCTTTCATTATCTTTATTTGAAATCCCCATGTTTTTGCTCGATTAAATTTCTCTTATGCATGTAGACCATCTTTTGTTTTATGTGATCAGAAATCTTCAATTTAATTGTTATGGATGTGACAAAATTAGTCTATATTTTTCAAGTGTATGAAGTGTGCAGTTCCTGGTCATTTCTCAGGAACTCTATTTTAAAAACAAAATATTTTCTTTCTTGTTATTTTTTCTTGCAATCTTTGTATTTCTTTGATTATCACAACAGACTTCTGCAAAGTCCTATATTCTAAAAATCTAGAGTTCCAAGAAAATCTTAAAATAAAGAGGACTACCACCTCTATAAAAACGCAGGGGGATTTGTATCCCCATGAGGTTGTCGTTTCTCTCCTGACAGATTCAAGCGTCAACAAAAACTCTGATCAAAATCTAGACCAGGGGTCAAAATTTAGCTCAAAAATCAAAGTTCTCAGAATTGCCTCAAAACAAATAGGTGTGTAGCCCTCATCATCACGAACCCAACGCAACTCATTTGGGTTCAAACGGACGTTGGATGAGAGAGATATCACGATCTGTTTGAATCGCCAAACATGTAAAAAAAAATGTGCTGACTGTGTAGTCCGTACGGATGTTGACGTGGCAGAGGCCATACGATGACATGGAACATCCATACATTGAGGTGGTAGATGGTGATGTGGCATTCACTCATTGGTAGATGTGGTCGAAAAAAATTGTGACACATGGCATTTAATGGGCAAATGGTGTGGCCCAGTCATGGGCTACCACGTGACACCATGGAAATGGTTGTTTGTTTAAAATATTATGGAGTCCATGGGGATCGACCCCCGGACCTCCCCCACCATGAAGCTTTGAAAAAGTCCAACCAACCAACACGCCACACTATATTACTTGATATATATATATATATATATGTGTGTGTGTGTGTGTGTGTGTGTGTGTGTGTGTGTGTGTGTGTTTTAATATATTTAAGTTGATTGTTGTTATGGTTGAGCGGGGGTTCGAGCGGGGGCTTAGCCCCAGCCCGTGGTTTCCGTGTTCATATATGTGACCACTGGTTAGCACATTGCGCGCGCGAATTTTCAACAATTTCAAAGCCCCGATTTTATATGTTATAACATGTGACCATACATGGAGAGCGCGGGAGTTGGATTAGTTTTTCAAATGGTTTTCCAACCAACCATTAACCATTTTTATATGAGCGTGTGGTCACATGGTGACCCTTGTGACCACGGCCTATGCGGTTTGGGGGCCTAATATCGTTAACAATTCGATATTTTGATCATTTTTGCGGTTACACGCGTGTGCTAGGTTTTAGCACGAATTTGAGCGTGTGTGCTAGGTTGGGCACACAGAGGTGCGTTTTGGCAAACCAAAGACAGCAAGCTTGAAGGAAGAAAATGGCAGGAGGCCTATCTTCTTCATTTTTTGGCCAAATGAGGTGCCAAAAAAGCCAAGCTACGGGTTTTTGGACGTTCTAAATCCATTAGCATTGTTTTCAAATCCATTTGAAGACTTATTTTGCAGGTTTTTCACCATTGAATTTTTAGGAAGCTCTAGGGAGCTTGAAGCCCTCATTGTTTGAGGTCTTGCTCAGATGATCCCAAGTTTGTTTTCTGTGATTGAATAATCATTTTTGGCTAATTGTTATGCTCTGAACACTTTGGGATAGGTTTCAGATCCATTTGATGTCTTTTACAGGTGTTTTTACCAAAGATAAGCTCAGGGAAGCTTAAGGCCACATGTAGAAGAGGTCATGCCCGGATGAGCCATGATCCGTTTTCAGAGTTCTATTAGTCATTTTTTAGGTTTTTATGTATTCTGATCCCAATGGTACAGCCAGAATTTCCATTGGAGTTGAGCAACATCTTGTAAAAGAATATTTGACAAATTAATCCCAAAGAGCGAAGCCCATTGATGGAGGCTCAAGGAGATGTAGCCCAGAGAGGGGTGAACTCTTTTATCATCTTGTTATTGTTGTGAGTTTGATGGTTTATTTTCTGCAAGTTATTTTTTATTTGTATTGATTTAAAGCACATATTTAACCATTTAAAAGAACATATCCTCACACATGAACATTTAAAAGAAGATGCATAAACTTGGCACATAATTTATCTTGCATATTATAACACATGGAGCAAGGTCCTGTAGAGTTTATTTTAATGAAGTAGAGGGTGCTTGCATAGAATAACAAGTCAACCCACTATTTTCAGATCAGGTGGTATCATAGCATAGTTTGTTTTGCTCATATGTTTGTCATTGATAGCTTGAGATTTAGCTGTTGGTATTATTGTGCAAGTTTTGTGTTGAAGTTTGATATCTTGCAAGGATGGAGGAAGCTTTAAACATTGATAGTTCTCATACATCTTCAAAATCAAATTTCTTTGACAAAGAGATGTTGAAGGAATTACTAACCATGAGAGATGTGGTGAAAGAGATGTGGGAAGATAGAAAGGAGAGCATTTCCCTTGAAGAGCAGTTGATGGCCATGAAGGAGGAGAAAGACCAGCTTCTTGAAAAGTTGCATGAGATGGAGAT